>SJYC01111040.1:0-129107 GCA_006408675.1 Madoqua kirkii | reverse complement strand
TTCCTTTGCTGTTCACCTGAGACTATCATAACATTGTTAATCCGCTATGTGCTGTGCTTAGTTGCTCAGCTGTGTCTGACTCTTTGCAACACCATGGGCTGTAGCCCTCCAGGCTCCTCTGTCCATGAGTATCCTCCAGGCAAGAATACTGGAATGGGTTGCCATGCCCTCCTCCAGGGGAGCTTCCCAACCCAGGGATCAAACTGGATTCTGCTACATTGAAGGTGGATTATTTACCAGCCCAGGGAAGCCCTAATAGTCTATACCCCAATACAAAATAAAAAGTTAAGAAAAAAAAAAGAGCAGGCTGAGGACTACATTTGGGCAGTTTTGGGGAACCTAATCTCACGGAGCAGAGGGACATTATTTTGAGTTGACCAGAAACTTTTTGGGGCAGTTTTCTGTAACATTACAAACATTTTGGCTAGTCCAATTTATGCACTGTGGGGGCTACATTAGACTAAACAGAGGCCAATTCCTAACTGCAGAGGAGTAATTTCTCATTCAAATGCTCTACAGAAATTTTAGCTAGAGAAGAACTAGGTGACATAAAGGCCAAGATAGTCTGTTTTGTGGCACTTTACTAATTTGCAACTAGGTAGAAAAGTCTCATCCTTTCCAATAAGTTAAACATTCATGGTTCATACTCTTTGGGAGCTCACATCCATGTTGTTCAGGTGCTCAGCTGTATCCAACTCTTTGCAACCTCATGGACTGCAGCACACCAGGCTCCATGTCCTTCACTATCTCCCAGAGTTTGCTCAAACTCATGTCCATTGAGTCAGTGATGCCATCCAACAATCTCATTCTCTATCACCTCCTTCTCCTCCTGCCCTCAATCTTTCCCAGCATCACAGTCTTTTCCAGTGAGTCAGATCTTCACATCAGGTGGCCAAACTATTAGAGCTTCAGCTTCAGCACCATTCCTTCCAATGAATATTCAGGGTTGATTTCCTTTAGGATTGACTAGTTTGATCTCCTTGCTGCATCAGTTCTTTGGTGTTCAGCCTTCTTTAAGGTCCAACTCTTACATCTGTACATGACTACTGGAAAAACCATAACTTTGACTATATGGACCTTTGTTGGCAAAGTGATGTCTCTGCTTTTTAATACACTCTCTAGGTTTGCCATGGCTTTTCTTACAAGGAGCAAGTGTCTTTTAATTTCATGACTGCAGTCATGATCCACAGTGATTTTGGAACCTGAGAAAATAAAGTCTGTTCCTGTTTCCTTTTTCCCCCTACTTTCTATTGAAAAAAATAGACTTTCTTTAAGGAACTACATAAGATTGAATTTCTGTAGCCTGTTACTTCCAAGTAAACCATGCTTTGATCAGATGTCACTGCCAAGGTTAAATCCTATCTGCTGCCAAGGTTAAATCATATCTCCAGGACTTCCCAGAGCAAATACTATAGACATATTAGTCCTCATTCCTTATGCCTACTTAGGTATTCAAGTGGAGTTGCAGTTCCTCTAAATCCCTGATTTAACCTTAATGTGTATATAGATGAAAATCAGCTTGCAAAATATTGTATCCAAGCCCAGAGGAAATACTGCTCAATACTCCTATTTTGTTACCGCGGAATGTGATAAGTGCTGAAATGGTCTCTGGAGACAGAGACCATATAGTCAGAGAATTGTAATTATGCTGTACTCATATACTATTGTGTCTTAGGATATAAAGAAATCAGTATCACTTGTGGCTACTAGTTTGCATGGCTGCTAATATATTAAACGCATCATATTTATTGTACTTTTAATTCCAACCAGAACCTACAACCTCATAAGCACAATCATAATACAGAGTATCAACAAGAAGTTTGTTTAACCTGCTGTACTTCAAAATTATTGTAAGGAAAAGATACTCTTCTTCTGAAAGCTTTATACTAATTATTTGTGCCCTCAGGAAGCAAAATATTAACAGAGAGGAAACTCCAAATTATTCTAGGATGAATCCTTGAATTTTCATAGTCTATCATATAAAGGAAATATTTCCTAAGAAAAATGAAATATGAGTAAATGCTTGATCATCATCATCATGTAGGTAAACTTTTCCACAGAGAAGTATGAGAGTTCTACTAAAATTCTTCTCCATCACTCCTCACAGTATGAAGGTCATCTGAGGTTCCTGTGAGAAAAGAAGTGGTTCCAGTGGACTGACTCCATTTCTCAATGTCAAACTGCAATGATCTAATAAGACCACATGGGGGAAAGCAGAAAACAGCACAAACTAGATTTCAAAGCTGGATTAGAGATGCTTCAGATTGTGTACAATAGAACTCTGCAGTTAGAAAAAGATTACAGCATGGAGAATTAGTTAATCCAAAATTAAACAAAACAGCCATTGGCTTTCAAGTTTATCATTCTCTAGAGAGGAAGGCTATATACTAACTATTTTTTAAATAAGAAAAAATATCTAAATCATAATGCTTTTGAGATCTATCTCTCCAGTGAAAAGATTTAAAAGAGTCATTTATGTTTTGTCTCCATTCAGATATTACTCTTGCTTCATCTATCACCTGTCTGAACTTTCTTGAATGGCTTTCTCGAAATGATAACATAGAAATCCATTTGAGTATCTCAGAGACAGCTGGACCACCCTAATAATCTAGGGGACTCCAAAAGTTATATTTAATCAAATGTAATCTCGTGTAGAAAATTTCTAAGTTTTGCATTAGAACACATAATAGAAGGCTAGAATCTGGCACTTCCCTTAGTGGGGCTTTGATACTGCGCTTTCCTTTTTTCTTCTAACCTCAAAACAGTTTCTTAGACTTCAGTTTGGGGCTACAATTATCTAGGTCATTGTAGTATTACTATCTGAGAAGGTTACACCATTCCATTTAATATATAGCAGTGTCATCATTTACATTTACCAATATGGACGGCTAGATGAACTGGTGGACGAGTGTAGACAGAGATAAGTAAATCCTATGAGAACCTAAGCAAACTCTGGGAGATAGTGAAAGATAGAGGAGCCTAGCATGCTGCAGCCCATGGTGTCACAAAAGAGTCAGACATGACTCAGCAAATAACAACACGAGAAGCATGATGGTTTGTACACTTACCAACAAATAAAATATACCCTTGATAGCAGTTGTTAACAATGTGTATTCAACAACAGATAAACACTCAGCCTTCACTTTCTCTTATTCAGTTAAAATTTCATCTTTACTTGAAGTGATATGTATCTGAAACACAGAGTGGTTTAAAATTTTCAGAAATATATCTTCCAAACATTATAATATAGATGATTATAACTAATCCATATTTTAATATATCTGTCTTTAGTGGATAAAAATGTATGTTCTTCAGCCATGGGATTAAAAAAGTATAATGTTGTGTATTAATAGTAAATATGTACAGTCCGTGGAATCTGAGCTGGAAATATCTTCCTAGATAATCTGGTCTGAAGTCCCACCCAGTGCAGAAATTCCCAGTAAAACATCCTGGACAGATGGTTTTCCTGTCTGTCTAAACCTACAAAAACCAGGAAATAGCTTAGAAGGCAGTTCATTCATTGTGGAAGTCTCCGTTTTCTCAAAATTCTTGCCTTCTGGTGGGATATGCATCCTTGTAACTTCTTAGTCACCTTGCAGGCTTCTAGATCTATGAAACTTCTTTAGGAGACCCAGGCACAGGTCTAGTGATTGCCACTTTCTCTTAAGTGTTCTCCACTCACAGGCAAAGAGGACAAGAGCAAGATAGGAGAGTAAAAATCCTGGATATCAAAGTTATCATCCCCAAAACACTACAGAGACTTACAAGGCATGTCACTTTCACCACTATGACATTTAACAGAAATAAATGAAAGGCTGTAACACAATTTAATAAACCAATTGCTTAAATTATGGAAAAGACTCAGCAGAAATATGTGTTAAAAAAAATACTGATGCTTCTCTTTCCATTCAGATTTCAAATACTGAAGCTGCACCTAATTAAAAATAATTAATGAGAAATTACAAGTGAGTCAGTAGTGTGACATCAGCAAAAAAAAGTCTGAACAATCATAGCCTGATATTAAGAGAAACATAATTTTTTTGAAGAAAGTAAGATTAACACCTTTTAAAATCATGGTCAGAACACATCCTTGAACTCTGCCTTAGAGATTCTTGGGCAAACTGAATTTGTCCAGCAGAAAGCAATTAGGATGGTGAAAGATCTGGAAACCAGATCAGATATGAAAAGGGAACTTCTGAGTTTTAATGTGGAGAAGGCTGTCAAGAATATGTTGTAGAAACAGAGCTGGTCTCAAGAACTGAGAACCAGGGACACAGATGAAAACTTCAGGGAGTCAGATGCTGGCTTTCTGTTAAGAAAAGGTGGTAGTGGGCAGGGTGGGGGTGGGGGGGATTTTCTAAATGCAGAAGTGGCTCAGAGACCAGACTCCTCGAGCATGAGGCGTCTCCAGTGTCGGCAGTGCTCCAGCACCATCAGAGGTACTCATGATGAAAGTATGATCGAAGGAAAGCAAACACTGTAAACAGAATCAAATGTCTACTGAATTCTCTTATTTGCCAGCTTCAGGGCATCCAGCCTCCACTGAACAAGACAGATGCAAGTGCTAAACTCAGAGTTTACCATCTAAGTGGAAAGGGATTGGACTAAATAGTCTTTAAATTTCCTGTTCTGAGATTCTAGGACACGATTAGCCTAATATGCCCTATTAAACATAATGTTACACAGAACTGGAAAAGTGTATCAAATGGGACTGTACAAATATTGGGGGGTAGAAAACTTTTCATAGTATTTGTTCCCTGATTCAGTATTTACTGATTGCCAATATTATGTCCTAAGTATTGAGGTGTCCCATAAAACAAAACAAAACAAAAAAACCTGTCTTAAAAGAGGTCACAATCTATAATTTTAAACCCTCTTTCAAGACTGTTTTCTCCAGTACTTTGGCCAGTTCAGAGTCATAATACCAATATGTAAAGTAACCACCTAATCTGTCTTCCATGGCAAGACTTTTTGAAAGTGAAAAGGATGCTATTAATAATTTCATCAAGACAACAGGTGTAAGAAAGACTGTCCAGACAAACTAGGACATCTGGTCACCCTATTAATAAGCCTCTAGATCAAATGGAAGCTGAGGCCTTCTCAGAAAAACAAATCCTCTTTGAAGTTGAAGATACAGGCTGGGCCCAGTATGTCAACCCAGCTCCTTCCCCAGCTATCTCCTCCTCACTTTGTACATTCCAGAAATGTGATTCTTAGTCACTCTTGATTCATCCACAGGTAGACACCAGACCCAATCAGTCTGTCCCTGGGGTGTTTTGAGAACTGGTCCTCTCCAGTATTGAGACCCCAAGATATCAAACTTGAGTGCTGCTGATGAGAGAATACTGTATGCCCAGGGAGTGAAGTCTACTTGGAGTAGCAATTGAGAAGGATCCTGGCAGAGTTTGACTCCCCAGTTTCAGCTCCCCTGATGCTCTGTGTACTGTTTCCCAGAGTTTCCTATGATCTGTTGTTCAGTACCAATATTTTTCTAATATTTTTTACCTTTTACTCTAGCTAGTTTGACTGGGTTTATGGTACTTTCAGTCAAAACTTCCCTAATTCAGGTGCAAAAAAGTAATTTAAGTAAAAATGATGGCTTCCCAAAAGCTTGTCATTTTCCCCTCTCCTATAGGTTTGGGCCTGTTGTCGTTTCCAGGAGGAAAAAACAAAAAAGATATTTAAACCATTCTGAGGCTTGGCATCAATTCACCTTTTCTCTTCATTCACCCCAACCTTGAGCATATGTTTGAAAAATAAGCTCACACCTGACCTCTGAGACTTTCTTTATCTTTGCCAACAGCTTGTGTCACTGGATGTCTTTCTTGCCCTGTTTCTGAGTCTCTGTTCTGGTAATTTGCACTCATCACAGGTCTATATGAAGTCAGACAGACTTTATTCACTTCCTTCATTAGGGACTAACTCTTTCAGCTGTAGATGTGGCCTTGACACCTTCAAAGGATGCTTATTAGTCTTTATTGTACTTGGCCTCTCTGTAGCGTTGATGCCACTGATCCTGTTTTCTTTCTTGAATTTGTCTTTTCTTTTGACTTCTGTTACATCAGTCTCTTCTTATTCTTGTCCCACAGTTCGAAGCACTTCTCAGTGTTTTCTAGAGCCATCTTTTTCTTTGTCCATTGAAAAAATGTTGGAGATGTGCTTCTATTCTTCTTCTATTCTTCTCTTTTGTTCTTCCTTGACAATTTGATTGAATCTCATGGTATCAACCATCAACAATATGCTGATGGGTCTCAATTCTATTTTTATAGGCCAGATCTTTCATGAGCTCCTAATTCATAAGTCTGTCTATTGTATATCTTCTACCGAGTGACTCAATAAGTGCTTCAAACTCAAAGTATCCAAGACTAAACTCCTCATTTTGCAAAACAGTTCCTTTTCTGATATTCCTATTGTCTTTAAATAGCATTACTATCTACATAGCACCTAAAACAGAAGCCTGGGAGACCATCCTAGCTCCTTCCACTCCCTGGCACCACATTTCAGAAGTCACTATGTCCCAGTAATTCTTGAAGCCTTCCCTATCAACTCTCACTGCCAGTGCCTTAATGCCATCCTCCTCTCTTTGCAGTGGTATCTTAAATGGTTTTTTTTTTTTTTCCAGTCCCACTTTCTTCAAACAACCTTCCTTTATGCTTCCATCAGAGTATTTCTTTCATACTCTCAAATTCAAAATTCTCCAGTGATAATTCTCTAATTAACTTCAAAACAATGTACAGACTCCCAGTAAGACTTGTGAAGTTGCTCTTGGTCTGGCCTTGTTAGGCCACACTTCCTAGACTCTTGTTCCAACACTTCAGCAGACATAAATAAAGGCCAGACACACTGGACAGTTTGTCATCTTATTAATGGGCAGATACTCATGTGACTCTGCCTGGTTCTTTTGGAATGTTGACTCTCAGTTTGTTCCCTCTTGAAACTCACAGTGTGAGAAGCTCCAGTCACATGGAAAGACCACATGTAGGTACTGCGGGGCCAGCTGATTTTAGCCCGGGTGCCAAACATATGAACGAAGATGTTTCATTCTTCTGAGTCACTCTGACCATCCCAGCCAGGGTCCCAGACCTCATGAGGCAGAGACATACCATCCCTGATGTGCCCTCTCTGAATTCCTGACTCAGAATCAGTGAACGTAATAACACAATAGTGTTTTTCATCGCTAAGTTTGGGGTAGTTTGTTATTGAGCAGTAGATGACTGAAATACCCTCTTATAGTATTAATATTTTGTTCTCTGGAGTATTCAGTTCTAGGATACTTCTGTCTTCAAGAGTTTGCCTCACAGTTACAGCACATTCCACAGGGCTGTGACTGTTGCATTCATGAAGAGTATGTTTTATTCTTTTTCTTTTCTTTTTTTTTTTTTTTTGCCCAGTGCTTAGTTTGCAGAATATTTGCAATCAATCTTGTTAATGGGATCCCCGAGCCTTCTTTCTAGTTACTCAGTACTGTGCATAGGCACCCAATGGGACCTTCCCCTGCTCTGCCTTTTATTCTCAAGGCTCCCCTTTGCCTCTCAAAATAAGTCCTTCAGCAACTGCAGCTCTAGCAGTTCACCCAGACCCTTGTCTACTAAAGAAATCAGTCTGGTTTCAACTCAGCATCTTCCCATGAGCTCAAAGTAATTATGGAAGGCTTGGAAGGGGGTTGGAAAAATTTCATGGATCCATGTCTACTGGTCCATATAAGGAAAAGTGGGGGAGAAAAACATTTATATTCTGAATACCCACTGTGTGTCAGGATCTCTCCTAGAAGGTTTTCATATATTATCTGAAGTCGTCCTCACTCCACTCCAGTACTCTTGCCTGGAAAATCCCATGGGCGGAGGAGCCCGGAAGGCTGCAGTCCATGGGGTCGCTGAGGGTTGGACACGACTGACCCACTTCACTTTTACTTTTCACTTTCATGCATTGGAGAAGGAAATGGCAACACACTCCAGTGTTCTTGCCTGGAGAATCCCAGGGACGGGGGAGCCTGGTGTGCTGCTGTCTATGGGGTCACACAGAGTCGGACACGACTGAAATGACTTAGCAGCAGTCCTCTCAACAGCCCTGTGAAATAGACATTTTGGTTTCCATTTTATAAGAAAAGAATGCTGATGTTCAATGAGGTTGTGATCTACACAGGGCCACTTAGCTAACAGAATGAAGGATCAACCCAAGCCTACTGGCTCCAAAGCCAATGCAGTTCCTATAAGCCATGCGTTTTAGAAAACTCTTGTGAGAGGATTGATGGATAAAATTTCACAAGTTCAACTTTATTCCAATGACTTTAACCACAAAGAGAACTTATTCTCTAATCAAATGTTGAATATCTAAAAATAACATAGTAACTAGAATCAATCAATTCAGGATGCCTGTGTTTATTCAAGGCAGGTCTGCCTGAGAAGGAGGATCGGGGAAGGAAAAGGAAGGAAGGAAGGGAACACAGAAGGCCTGAGGGAGAGGAAGGAGTTGTCTTAAGGTGAGGTCAGAGGAAAACTGCAGAAGGGAAGGCCTGGAATCTAAGACAAAAGGCTTTTCCCTGGAGACTTGGGTGGGGTTGTGTCCTGGGGAAGATCAGAGGGTTTAGGACATTCTTTTGTACAATACAGACAGGAAACTGAATATTTTTACCTCTAAGCAGAGGAGCTTGAAAACTTTGTTAAGTCAAAGACTTACATCCTCAATGAAACTTGGCCCATAGGATTCTATTTTTCAGTTTTCATTAATGTTAATGTTTTATCATTCTTTTTACTTACACATAAATTAATTTTTTATTTTCATGGTTGTCAAAAGATTATTCACAGAAAAGTTCAGATCAGGATCAATTTTTATTTCTTTTTCATTAGATCAATATATTTTAATGAAGTGTGATTGATTAATATTTTAGGGAAAAAGAAATAAAACTCTTTTCTCCAGGCATCATTGATTTATGTCTGAGCTAAAGGATTACCAAAAACTAGTGTCTGTTTTTCTTGTTGAGTAAGTCCTGGGATCTTGGGTCCACTGCTACTGTGATGCCATTAGAAAATCAAATAAGTGAATTTTGGCAAGCTACAGTATACCTAGCATCCCCTGCCTGCATACTTATAAACAACTTTTAGGTATGTGCATTAGGAACTAGGAAACAAGATCACATGTTTGAAATCTCATTTCCTAAGCAAGATGCTTAGCGGTTGCCTGATAAGATCTGGTTATACAAAATTAGTGGGTTTCACTCTCAATGAGGACTCCTCACTCCTCTATCCCTCTGAGGTGAAGTTATAGTTATGTCAGTGCCTCTGCCAGGACTTGTTCTATAGTTGAGTGAAGACGTGTTATCTGTTTTAACACACACACACACACACACACACACACACACACACACACAGAGCTTAGATTTCCACAGAAGCCTTTTAAATACTATATAAAGTGTTTCAGAGAGCAAAGACTCTAATGCTAAGTCATCCAGGTGGGGCCATACGGGTTCTAGAACTCATTTCTGTTCTTTGTTACATGCCACAGACAAGTATGTAAATCCTATTGATGATTGCTCCAAGAAAGAGAGAACTCCATCTCATGTACTTGGTTCTTCATCATTCTCTCACCTACCAAAGACACACGAAGCTTCTTTTATGTTGTAGGGCCTTTACCAGACTCTGGAGATGGCGAGGTAAGTAAGATCAACTGGTCCGCTGCTCTTAGGAAGTCTACATTCTAGTGAGGGAGGCAAGACAATAAGAGAAGCCAGTAACTGAATTAGTAGCCCAGTTATAGATTGTGATTATTGCCATGAAGAACATAGGCAGAATAGCTGGACAGAGAGTGACTGTGGAGGGGAGGATGTCTATTTTAGGTCCAGGTGACTGGGGAAGGTGGCCACTGGACTGACCCTGATGGAGAAGAAAAAGCCCGCCATGTGAAGAGCCAGAGTGGAGCGCTGTGATTTGGGGTGGCGTATGCAAAGGCCCCAAGGCAGGATATACCGTGGCATGCTTTGAAAACTCTTAAGAAAAAAGATGAAGACTTCAAAACACATGAAGCAAAAACTGACAAATTTAAAGGAGAAACGGACAGATCTAAGTCTCACAGTGGGAGATTTTTAACACATAACATTACCATAAAATCTGAGCCCTGGTGGCTCAGATGGTATTTTGGCAAGCTACAGTATACCTAGCATCCCCTGCCTGCATACTTATAAACAACTTTTAGGTATGTGCATTAGGAACTAGGAAACAAGATCACATGTTTGAAATCTCATTTCCTAAGCAAGATGCTTAGCGGTTGCCTGATAAGATCTGGTTATACAAAATTAGTGGGTTTCACTCTCAATGAGGACTCCTCACTCCTCTATCCCTCTGAGGTGAAGTTATAGTTATGTCAGTGCCTCTGCCAGGACTTGTTCTATAGTTGAGTGAAGACGTGTTATCTGTTTTAACACACACACACACACACACACACACACACACACACACACAGAGCTTAGATTTCCACAGAAGCCTTTTAAATACTATATAAAGTGTTTCAGAGAGCAAAGACTCTAATGCTAAGTCATCCAGGTGGGGCCATACGGGTTCTAGAACTCATTTCTGTTCTTTGTTACATGCCACAGACAAGTATGTAAATCCTATTGATGATTGCTCCAAGAAAGAGAGAACTCCATCTCATGTACTTGGTTCTTCATCATTCTCTCACCTACCAAAGACACACGAAGCTTCTTTTATGTTGTAGGGCCTTTACCAGACTCTGGAGATGGCGAGGTAAGTAAGATCAACTGGTCCGCTGCTCTTAGGAAGTCTACATTCTAGTGAGGGAGGCAAGACAATAAGAGAAGCCAGTAACTGAATTAGTAGCCCAGTTATAGATTGTGATTATTGCCATGAAGAACATAGGCAGAATAGCTGGACAGAGAGTGACTGTGGAGGGGAGGATGTCTATTTTAGGTCCAGGTGACTGGGGAAGGTGGCCACTGGACTGACCCTGATGGAGAAGAAAAAGCCCGCCATGTGAAGAGCCAGAGTGGAGCGCTGTGATTTGGGGTGGCGTATGCAAAGGCCCCAAGGCAGGATATACCGTGGCATGCTTTGAAAACTCTTAAGAAAAAAGATGAAGACTTCAAAACACATGAAGCAAAAAACTGACAAATTTAAAGGAGAAACGGACAGATCTAAGTCTCACAGTGGGAGATTTTTAACACATAACATTACCATAAAATCTGAGCCCTGGTGGCTCAGATGGCAAAGCGTCTGTCTACAGTGTGGGAGACCTGGGTTCGATCCCTGGGTCAGGAAGATCTGCTGGAGAAGGAAATGGCAGCCCACTCCAGTACTATTGCCTGGAAAATCCCATGGACAGAGAAACAAAACTTAGCAACCTAAAACTTCAAGTATATATAACATATGTTGTCGTCATTGTTTAGTTGCTCAGTCGTATCTGACTCTTTGCAACCCCAGGACTGTAGCCTGTCAAGCTCCTCTGCCCATGGGATTCTTCAGGCAAGAATACTGCAGTGGGTAGCCATTTTCTTCTCCAAGGGATCTTGCCAACCCAGGGATCAAACCCATGACTCCTGCACTGCAGGCGGATTTTTACCACTGAGCCATCAAGAAAGCACATGTGCTACATGTATTCTAAGTGTCTTCCGTAAGGCGTGTATTCCGTAAGGCGTGTATTCCGTAAGACAGGTATTCTGAAGCAGCTTCGCCAGATGGTTCCAGCTTGGGAGTTCTCATGAGGCTGCCATCTAGATCTCACCTGGGATTAAAGTTCTCTGAGGGCTTAACTGGGGCAGGAGGACCCACTTTTGCTCTCATGGCCTCAATTCCTCACTGGCTCTAAGCAAGAAGCCTCAGTTCCTCACGCCATGGGCTTTTCCATAGGGTTTCTAGTGTCTTTAATACATGTAGCTGGTTTCCCAGAGTGAACTCCAGAAGAAAGAGAAGCATCATGACTTTTTCAGCTGGCCCCAGGAGCCACAGACCATCACTTCTACCATATTCTATTCATTAGAAGTAAATCACTAAGTCCAGCTTACACTCAGTGAGAGAAAGAAGTGCAAAAAATATGTGGTGGTTTTTCAAAGTCATCACAGGCATGTTCATTTAAATACATGCTGTGAGACACCCAAGTAAGTGGTCTTGCTCGTGGGAAATGCTAGTCTACAGTGAGAGGAGAGAGATCTGGATTGGAAATACAAATTTGAAAGTCATCAGCATACATGGGGGCAGGGGGATGCCAGGCTGAAAGCAGCCAATATCAGTGGTAGTACAGACTAGGGGTGACATCATCAAGGGACAGAGTACAGTGGGGGAAAGAAGCCCTAGCACTGAGCTCTGGGGTCCACTCTAACATTCAGCAGTCAGATAAAGGAGGAAGAACCAGGGAGGGAGAGAGCCAAGAAGCCAGTGAGGTAACAGGAACCAGAAATGTACAGTGTCATGGAGCTCCAGGGAGACTGCTTCAATACTACTAATCATTGTGGTTTAGTTGTTCAATTGTGCCTGACCCTTTCTCAAGCCCATGGACTGTAGCCACCAGGCTGCTCTGTCCATGGACTTTTCCCGGAAAGAATACTAGAGTGGGTTGCCATTTCCTTCCCCAGGGGATCTTGTCAACCCAGGGACTAAACTCACATCTCCTACATTGGCAGGCAGATTCTTTACCACTTAGCCACCAGGGAAGCCTAATGTACTAATAATTAATACAAGAGTAATGACAACATTTATTGCGTACTGTCTATTATCTTCAGTTCAGTTCAGTTCAGTCACTCAGTTGTGTCTGATTCTTTGCAACCCCATGAATTGCAGCATGCCAGGCCTTCCTGTCCATCACCAACTCCTGGAGTTCACTCAGACTCACGTCCATCGAATCCGTGATGCCATCTAGCCATCTCATCCTCTGTCGTCCCCTTCTCCTCCTGCCCCCAATCCCTCCCAGCCTCAGAGTCTTTTCCAATGAGTCAACTCTTCACATGAGGTGGCCAAAGTACTGGAGTTTCAGCTTTAGCATCATTCCTTCCAAAGAAATCCCAGGGCTGATCTCCTTCAGAGTGGACTGGTTGGATCTCCTTGCAGTCCAAGAGACTCTCAAGAGTCTTCTCCAACACCACAGTTCAAAAGCATCAGTTCTTCGGGACTCAGCCTTCTTCACAGTCCAGCTCTCACATCCATACATGACTGTTCAACTACTTCATGTGTATATGAACCTTTAGTCTTATATAATGTATGGTCGATTCTTTATGATTCCCTAATTGAAGTTAGAAAATTTGAAATACAAAATATTTTTCCAAAGTCTTGCAGATAATGAAGTGGGAAGCTGAGAGAGCAAAGTAGATGCTGGGTGAAAACACACCCTGATTATATTGAAATCTATGCCCATTTAGTGCCTGCACCCAAGTGACTAAAAGATTTTAGATCTTTTCTGTCCTTATCTCACTCAATCTCTCAACAGTTGAGCAAATACCTATTTTGTGCCAACTCTAGGTAGTGAAGATATAGTAGTAAGTGAAATATTTTAAGACTCCTGCCCTTTGGAATTTCCCTTTCAGTGGGAGAGAGATCTAATTTATATATATATATATGCACAGCATGTAAATTAGTAGTAATTATGAAGGTGAAAGGTAAAGCTGGAAAAGGAGCCAGAAGGGGTCGAGGTTGCCATGTGGGCACTTTTAGACAAGGCTGATCCTGGAAGGCCTTGACAGCAAAATGACATTTCTGTAAGATTTTTAAGTAGGGATGAGCCATACAGATATCTGGGGAGAAGTTTTCCAGGCAGAGGGAAAATTAATTTAAAAGACCCTGAAGCAAGATTGTGTCTGGTGTGTGAAGGAAAAGCAAAGAGGCCAGAGTGGTTGAAGTGGAGGAAGCAAGAAGGGTATCAGGAGAGAGCAGAGAAAGAACGGGGTCATACGGGTAGGGTCTTGCAGATAGACTGTGAGCTTTGACTTGTATTCTGAGTGAGATGGAAAAACGTAGGATAGTTTTGACCTGATTACATGACCTGATTTGAGATAGATCGTGCTGGCTGCTGTGTTAACATTAAACTATATGGAAGCAGGGCTTCCCTGGTGGCTCAGATGGCAAAGAATCTGCCTGCAGTTCAGGAGACGTGGGTTTCACCCTGGTTAGGAAGAGCCCCTGGGGGAGGGCATGGCAACCCACTGCAGTATCCTTGCCTGGAGAATCCCCATGGTCAGAGGAGCCTGGTGTGCTAAGGTCCATGGGGTTGCAAAAAGTCAGCCACAGCTGAGCAACTAAACACATATGGAAACAAGAACAGAAGCAGTGGCCAAAAAACAAACAAAAAATAAAGACTAGTTAGGAAGCTATTGCAATAAATAGGCAATAAGTGATGATGGCTCAGCCAGATTATTAACAGTGGAGATGGTAAGATGTGGCTGGACTCTGGAAATATTTTGAAGGTAGAACCAACAGGATTTATTGATTAATTAGATGTGGGATGTGAGGAAAAAAAGGAAAATAAGGATGACTTCAAGGTTTTCAGTCTGAGAAACATAAAGAATGGAATTGTCATTTATTGAGATGAGGAAGACCACAGAAGAAGCAGGTTTGGGGAAAAGAAAATAAATTCAGGTTTGAAGTGCCTATTAAATATCTCCCTGGAGAAGCTGAATAGACATCTGGACACAAATGAATATGGACGTGGAGCTAAGGGAAGAGAAGCAGAGTAAGAAATAAAATAGTAGTCAGAGCACATATATGGATTTTAAAAACCATGAGACTAGATGAAATCACTAAAGGACTAGTGTAGAAAGAAAAGAGTCTAGGTTTACACACTGATCCCTGGCCCTCTCCATGTCTAAGGCTACGAGGAACCAGAAAGGAATCCGAGAGCAGTGTGCAGAGAGGTAGGCGGAACTCTAGGCAAGCATGATGTCCTGGTTGCCAGGTGAAGCAAGTGTTCCTAGAAGGGCAATCAAATGCTGCTGGTACATCAAACAAGAACATGGACCTTTGGACTTAACAGCACTGAGACCATTGCTTGATCTCATTAAGAGGTGTTTTCTTGGAGTGGAACAAGAGATTGGTGGGGTAAAAACCTGAGTGCAGTGGATTCAGAAGAGAATGGGAGGAGAGATACTAGAGACATCAAGTGTAGCCTGCTCTTTCAAAGAAACTGGCTAGAAGGTGAAGCTGTGAACAGATTATTAACAGTGGAGATGGTAAGGTGTGGCTGGACTCTGGAAATATTTTGAAGGTAGAACCAACAGGATTTATTGATTAATTAGATGTGGGATGTGAGGAAAAAAAGGAAAATAAGGATGACTTCAAGGTTTTCAGTCTGAGAAACATAAAGAATGGAATTGTCATTTACTGAGATGAGGAAGACCACAGAAGAAGCAGGTTTGGGGAAAAGAAAATAAATTCAGGTTTGAAGTGCCTATTAAATATCTCCCTGGAGAAGCTGAATAGACATCTGGACACAAATGAATATGGACGTGGAGCTAAGGGAAGAGAAGCAGAGTAAGAAATAAAATAGTAGTCAGAGCACATATATGGATTTTAAAAACCATGAGACTAGATGAAATCACTAAAGGACTAGTGTAGAAAGAAAAGAGTCTAGGTTTACACACTGATCCCTGGCCCTCTCCATGTCTAAGGCTACGAGGAACCAGAAAGGAATCCGAGAGCAGTGTGCAGAGAGGTAGGCGGAACTCTAGGCAAGCATGATGTCCTGGTTGCCAGGTGAAGCAAGTGTTCCTAGAAGGGCAATCAAATGCTGCTGGTACATCAAACAAGAACATGGACCTTTGGACTTAACAACACTGAGACCATTGCTTGATCTCATTAAGAGGTGTTTTCTTGGAGTGGAACAAGAGATTGGTGGGGTAAAAACCTGAGTGCAGTGGATT
Source organism: Madoqua kirkii (assembly GCA_006408675.1). Classification (NCBI taxonomy): domain Eukaryota; kingdom Metazoa; phylum Chordata; class Mammalia; order Artiodactyla; family Bovidae; genus Madoqua; species Madoqua kirkii. Next base: position 113,257 of record SJYC01111040.1, on the reverse strand, counting down.
CAGAAGAGAATGGGAGGAGAGATACTAGAGACATCAAGTGTAGCCTGCTCTTTCAAAGAAACTGGCTATGAAGGTGAAGCTGTGAGTAATCATCAGTCCAATCCACTTCACCTATAATCTGGCTTTACTAATCATTTGTTTTAATTGATGCTACAGAAGATTTGAGGACTTCCCAGGTGGCATTAGTGGTTAAAAAAAAAAAACAACCCTGCCATTGCAGGAGAGATAAAAGACGTGGGTTTGATCCCAGGACTGGGAAGAGCCTCTACAGGAGGGCATGGCAACCCACTCCAGTATTCTTGCCTGGAGGACCCTATGGACAGAGGAGCCTGGAGGGCCATGGTCGATAGGGTGGTGATGAGTTGGACTGAAACGACTTAGCACACACACACAGAAGATTTGGGTGTCCTCCAAGCAGAACACAGCCTAAATAGTATTTTTGCCCAAGTTCTTTCTCTGAGAACTTGCAGTCAGCTGTGTCTAGTTCAGCTGAGCCAGGAATCAGCTGTGTCTAGTCGGAGACTAAGCTGGCAAAGACTGAATAGGACCACTGACCATTCAGCTGGGCATGCGTGAGTGTCCCCTTGACTTTTTGATGTCAAAGGGCTGAAACTCCACCCTCAGATGGTGGTAAGCACCTCCATGTTTGAACCTGCAAAGGCCTGGAGCTTAGTTGGGCCTGCGCAGAATCACAATACTACATACACCTTTTTAAAATTACTTTCCTGACACTCCCCATGTACCCCACACCTCAGAATGCCCTATGACTTCATCCTCATCTAATAAATACCCCAAGCCCCTCCCCTCTGGGGAGGCAGATCTGAGAGTTTCTTCCATCTCCTCGCTTGGCTGCCTTGTGAATTAAGCTCTCTCTTTGCCACAGACTGCAGCATCTCAGCATCTGCTTGCTGTGTACTGGGCAAAGCAAACGCCAGCTTTACTGAGAAATTAGAGAATGTTTAGACATTCCTCTCCTAAGCCCCGCTCCAGCACACAAGAGCCTGTGCTCCCGAACTCACCTCCTTCCAGCCCTCAGTGGAAGAAGTGACTGTTCTCTACTCCTGGCACATCCCAGCCTGCTTCCTTCATACTGGGGCCTTCCCTTGTTATTTTCTCTCTGTTAATCATACTTTCTCAGGTTTCCTCGGCTCAGCCTAAGAGTGCATTCTACTCTCATCCTTTTAACCTTCTACCTCATGAAAAAAGGAAGGCGTAAGCTTGCTGTTTCGACTTTCTCAACTCTCATGCACTGCTGTAACTCTTCCCTGTGAATGCGACCTTCCTGAGATACTTGGGCAAAGACAATCACTGACCCTGGAATTGGGGGGTGGGAAGGGTTGGGGGGGTGTGGAAAGAGGGGTGGAGGGTCTTCACTTGATCTTGTGCAGCTTGTGAAGCTGCAGCCCACTGAGACCTGGGGGTACAGGGTCTCAGTTGGTGCGCTGAATGTGAAGCCAGTTCTGGGGTCAAATATCACCTGGGCTTCTCTGGCTATGTCTCTGAGAAAGTTGCTTATTTCAGCTACAAATCAGTACACCTTTATGTCATTAAATAGCTAACGTGGATTCAAAGACAAAGTTAGTTGAGTAGGGGGCAAGGCTACATTGTATGCAATATCTCCTTTAGTTCTAGCAGAGATAAATAGTACCACTACTTATAAGTGAGATGGAGGCAGCGATTATGCAACTTGCCCCTTCAGTCACTCGGCCTGCTAAGTGCTAGTTCTGTTTTCTGCTGTCTCTAAGCCCCTGTTCACTCACTTGTGTGTGAGATAAAATATAAGCTTCTGTATCAGGAAGGCATTTTCTCAGAGTGTCCCAACCAGGAGTATTACTTTTCCCTGCTCTTCCATGATTCCCTATCTTAGTTAATGGACCAAGTCCCCCTCTGCAGAAACCCGGGAGTGCACCTAGATTTCTTCTTCTCCCTGGTCCCTGCACTCTCCTGACATCCACCTCGCCCGCAGGCTACCTCCTTCATGTTTCCCACGCCGGACTCCTCAACCCAGCTCTCGTGGGCCTCATCACTGCCCAAGTCCTCATCACCGCTCCCTGTGACTATACCCTTCACCTCCAGGGAGGCGGACCTGAGGCTTTCTTTTGCCTTCCCACTTGACTAATTTATTTTGAATAAACCCTCTTTTTGCTGCAGACCTCAGCATTTTTGCCTTTTTGACCTGCTGTGCTTCGGGCAAAACAAACCTGTTTCACCTGGTTCGATAAAAAGTGGAAGCAAAAGAAATGGGAGTGGGAACTGGAGGAGAGATGGGGCTAAGTGAAGTTTGGGGCCTACCGCATTGCTGCTATTTGTCAGAGAAGAAGGGACACTTCTGTAGGGGGCTGGGAATAGTCCAGCAGAGAGGGAAACACTGATGCAAGAGGACAGGGCAGAACTACTGGGACCGTTGATGAGCAGGTGAGAGAAGGTGGGATTCAGTGCCCAAACAGAGGGCGTGACCTTCCTTAGGTCACGGGCACCTTAGTTAACACAGAAGAAGGTTGGACACGGGCGAAAGAAAGGTGTCGATTCAGCCACATGCACTGTGAGAGTTCTCTTCAAGCTGTTTTCTGTAAAACTAGAAAACAGGAAGCAAGGTTATCTACTAGGATGAGAATGGGAAGGTATTGGAGGCCCAAGAAAAAGTATAAAATACTCAGGAACTGGGAGTGTAGATTAACCAGAGAAATAAAGTGTAGCCTCTGGACACAGCCAAGAACCACTAGTAGTGATCACAAATTTGAAGTCGATCAGCATGGATGTGTGGTTAGCACCGAACCCTCTTAGCTATACTGAGAAGAGGTGAGAAGAGACAGAAGTGCAGTTTCAGTGGGGTAATGTAGGAAGAAGCCAGATTGGGAAGACTTGAAAAGAAAACCAGGAAGTGAAGAGGCAAAGAGTCCAGATTAAGATAACTTGTCCCAGAAGGAAGTCTTGCTGCTCAGAAATTATGGGATCCTTGGAGAAGGATGTAGAGTTAGGAAACATAAGATTTTTTTCTAAGGTGGGAGACTATGAGGCGTGTTTGTATACTATGGACTGAAAAAGCAGAGAAGAAATTCTTGATGGAGGAAAGAAGGGGCATCAAAGAAAGGGGTAATAAGGAGAGAAAGAGCATGAAACACAGGTGCAGGAGTGGACGGTGGGCCAGCTGTGAGCAGGTTTGTGCAGAAGAATGGCAGGAAGGTCAGGTTCCCACTCTGAGGGCTGGTATCATTAAATGAACGATAAGATGAGCTCATTGATGGAAGAAGCAGGTGTGGGAAGTGGCAGGGAAGAGAAGGTACGAAACAACCGACTGGAGAAGACATAAGTACATTTCTGTGGAGGCCCAGTTGGCTTCCTGGCCACTGGCGAGGAAGGGTTTTATCCAAAACTTAAAGGAGTCAGTCTGGTCCTGTGACATGTTTCTTCAGCAAGTAGCTACTGAGAAGGTGGAGAGTTGGGTTCACCAGGGAAACCCACACATCTACAGAGCATCATGGATGAAAAATATTCTATCTCTGTGGAGCCAAGGGAGAGTGGCAGAAAGGGGTGAACCAAAGGGTGACACTGAATGTTATTCTGACTTGCTGATCCCTCTAAATGAGTTTCTATTTTAAGAGTCTGGATGTCAATAGTGCTTAATTTAATCAGCTTCTTGCAGGTTAAAAGGAAATTGAAAATCTTCATGAGTACTGGAACAAGTTTTCATTAGAAGCTCCAGCCAATGTGCTCAGGGTATTGTAAGGCAAAGGAAGATGTCTTATCTATATATTCCAAAAGACAGTTATGACCCTGCAGGACAAATTCTTTGGGATCCTGTTTATCTGGATCTTATCAGGCCAGACTAGTTGCCATTCAGAATTTCTCCCTTAACCCAAGGAATGATTTTTAGCATAGCCTACAGAATCTTCCCTGTGATCAGTCCTGACCTTGATATGAGATTTTTAGAAGCTCTAGTTTGAAACTCAACAGACGTTAACCTCCTTACTCTGGGATGTAAGGCCTTTTATTATATGGCTTCAGCATACTTTCTTAGTTAATATCCTACTGCTCCACCTATACCAGGCTGCTTGCAGATCCCCAATAATCCAAGCAATCCCCCCTCTTCACCTAGAAGAATATCCTTCATTGCCTGTCAACCTGGACCGCTGTTACTGTTACCTCAAGAATCCTTAAATGTCACCTCTTCAAGCTTTCTCTGATTCCTTTCATCATTAACTCCCCCTTTGCTGCTGCTGCTGAGTCACTTCAGTCGTGTCCGACTCTGTGTGGCTCCATAGATGGCAGCCCAGTAGGCTCCTCCATCCCTGGGATTCTCCAGGTAAGAACACTGGAGTGGGTTGCCATTTCCTTCTCCAATGCATGCATGCATGCTAAGTTGCTTCAGTCTTGTCTGACTCTACACAACTCTGTGGACAGCAGCCCACCAGACTCCTCTGTCCACAGGATTCTTCAGGTAAGAATACTGGAGTAGGTTGCCATTTCAGTACTTAGTATTATGCTTTATATGCACATGGTACTGTGATTTATATATTTTGTCTATCACAATATTCCTTGAGGGACAGTGTCAAGTTTATCCCCATAGGCCCAGCACTTAGCCCAATCTCTTACATATGATAAGCTACTCAAATAAATAACAGCATCAGATCCAACTTGTAGAGTGAGAAATTCTGATGCTAGAAATCCACCTTTTTTAACTAAACCTTAAACTTGTTTCAAGAGCTCTAGCATTTGGAGAATCAGTGTGGTGAAGCAGTTAGGTTTTGGGGTTCTAGTCAGAAATCAGGGATTTGAATCTCTGCTCCACTATTCGTTAACCAAGTACCTTTTGCCTCACTTCTCCCATATGTTTAATGATGAAAATAAGAGCACCACAATGGAGTATTACTCAGCCATAAAAAGGAATGGAATTGTGCCATTTGAAGAGAAAAACAAGTATTGTTTATTAATGCATATTTGTGGAATCTAGGAAAATGGTACAGACAGACCTATTTGCAAAGCAGAAATAGAGACAGAGACACAGAACAAATGTATGGACACCAAGGGGGGACAAGGGGAGAGGGATGAATTGGGAGATTGGGACTGACATATATACACTATTGACATTGTGTATAAAATAACCAACGAGAGCAAAAGAGTTCCAGAAAAACATCTATTTCTGCTTTATTGACTATGCCAAAGCCTTTGACTGTGTGGATCACAATGAACTATGGAAATTCTAAAAGAGATGGGAATACCAGACCACCTGGCCTGCCTCCTGAGAAATTTATATACAGATCAAGAAGCAGCTGGACATGAAAAAACAGACTGGTTCCAAATCAGGAAGGGAATACATCAAGGCTGTATATTGTCACTCTGCTTATTTAACTTATATGCAGAGTACATTATGAGAAACACTGGGCTGGATGAAGCAAAAGCTGGAATCAAAATTGTGGGGAGAAATATCAATAACCTCAGATATGCAGATGATACCACCTTTATGGTAGATAGTGAAGAAGAACTAAAGAGCCTCTTGATGAAAGTGAAAGAGGAGAGTGAAAAAGTTGGCTTAAACACAACATTCAGAAAACTAAGATCATGACATCTGGTCCCATCACTTTATGGGCAATAGATGGGGAAACTGGAAACAGTGGTAGGCTTTATTTTTAGGGGCTCCAGAGTCATTCCAGAAGGTGACTGCACCCATGAAATTAAAAGATGCTTGCTCCTTGGAAGAAAAATTATGACCAACAGCATATTAAAAAGCAGAGACATCACTTTGTCAACAAAGGCCCATCTAGTCAAGGCTATGGTTTTTCCAGTAGTCATGTATGGATGTGAGAGTTGGACTATAAAGAAAGCTGAGTGCTGAAGAATTGATGCTTTTGAACTGTGGTGTTGGAGAAGACTCTTGAGAGTCTCTTGGACTGCAAGGAGATCCAACCAGTCCATCCTAAAGGAAATCAGTCCTGAATATTCACTAGAAGAACTGATGCTGAAGTTGAAGCTACAATACATTGGCCACCTGATGCGAAGAACTGACTCCTTGGAAAAGACCCTGATGCTGGGAAAGATTGAAGGAAAGAGAAGAAGGGGACGACAGAGGGTGAAATGCTTGGTGGCATCACTGATTCGATGGACGTGAGTTTGAGTAAACTCTGGGAGTTGGTGATAGACAAGGAGGCCTGGCGTGCTGCAGTCCATGGGGTCTCAAAGATTCAGACATGACTAAGCAAATGAACTGAACTAATGAGAACCTCCTGTATAGCACAGGGAACTCTACTCAGTGCTCTGTGGTGACCTATATGTGATGGAATCCAAAAAAGAGGGTAATTATGTATACATAGAGCTGATTCCCTTTGCTGCACAGCAGAAACTATCACAGCATTGTAAATTACTATATTCTAATTAAAAAAATAAGAACATCAAGGTCATAGGATTACTAGAAAAATTACATAAGACAAGGAATTCCCTGGCAGTACAGTGGTTAGGACTCCATTTTCATTGCCAAGAGCCCTGGACTGGAAACTGAGATCCACAAGCTGTGTGCAGGGGCAAAAAATAAAATGATGCAAGACAGTGCGTACAGTATGCTTAGCTCAGTGTTTTCCAGGCTTGGCACATAATGGGTAATAATCATTAGTTATCATAATCATTATTATGAACTGTAATTATCTGGAAGCCAGATTCTTGCTGATTTGTCCCTGCCTGCACCCTTGTCTTGAAACTTTAAGTAGTTCCTCTTTGCATGCATCTTTGCCTTGCATTCCTTGCCTGCTCTCCCCCATCTCTTCCAAACTACCATCCCACTCCAAGATGCCTGGTCTTCTGGAGGCAGGACCATGGCACCTAATTAGCCTACCTCCTACACTGCCTCCCTGAAACCTCTTACCATGGCCCCCTGAGCCCCACCCCACCTGCCTCTGCAGGCACCGTCAAGCCTGGGGTCTTTTCCCGACCTTAGCTTCTGCCTGGGCTTCCATACCTGCCTGTCAGTACACAAGTCTCAGGCTTCCTTCCCTCCTCTGTCGACTCTGCCTCCATCTCAGTATCTGCCAAACCCCCACTTTTCCAGGGCCCTCTGCATCTGCACAGAAGCGCCATGGTTAACTTTTTTCCATACTTGGCCATAGTGCACATTATACACTTGCTGTGTGTACTTTTTGCTGAACAATAATACACAAAAGGATGTGCTGCTGATCTAGTTAAATTCTCTCCTGCAAGGATTCCCATTATCCATCTGCAGTATTCTAAAGGTCTTCAGTTTACCAGACTGTTGACCATTCTAACCCAGTCACACAGATTATGCTACAGTGTTAGGAAAGTCACTCAGTTGTGTCTCTTTGTGACCCCATAGACTATATGGGGTTCTCCAGGCCAGAATACTGGAGTGAATAGCCATTCCCTGCTCCAAGGGATCTTCCCAACCCAGAGATTGAACCCAGGTCTCCTGTACTGCGGACAGATTATTTACCAGCTGAGCCACAGGGAAGCCCAAGAATACTGGAGTGGGGAGCCTATCCCTTCTCCAGTGGATTTTCTTGACCCAGGAATCAAACTGGGGTCTCTTGCATTGCAGGCAGAATCTTTACTAACTGCTGCTGCTGCTAAGTCGCTTCAGTCGTGTCTAACTCTGTGTGACCCCATAGACGGCAGCCCACCAGGCTCCCCCGTCCCTGGGATTCTTTCGAGAAGAACACTGGAGTAGGTTGCCATTTCCTTATCCAATGCAGGAAAGTGAAAAGTGAAAGTTAAGTCACTCAGTCATGTCTGACTCTTCGCGACCCCATGGACTGCAGCCTACCAGGCTCCTCTGTCCATGGGATTTTCCAGGGAAGAGTACTGGAGTAGGGTGCCATCACCTTCTCCGCTTTACCAACTGAGCTATCAGGAAAGACTTAGTTTCAGCTGGGGCTAACTAAAAGATCATTTCATCCTAGCTGGAGCTCTGAAGCAGAATTCCAGCTGTGGATGATGGTGGTTACAAATGCTGTGGCTTTGACTTTTTATTTCAATGCATTTCCCAATCAGAAACTTTAGGCCTATGCAATATTTTGACTATAGCTCTTCACTCAACTACCAAACAGTCTGGGGAAATTAGTGAGTTTTGTAGCAGAGGTAAATATGTGGGGATAAGGAGAATACCAGATTCTAATGTTTCCCAAGCCTCAGAGTTAGAAATGAACTTGGCCAAATCTGAAGTCTTAGTCAACTGAAATGGCAAATGTAGCAGGGAGAGAGAGAGAGAGACAGACAGAGCAAAATTGCCCCTGGAACTGATCATACCTGGGTTATTGTTGTTTAGTTGCTAAGTCATATCCGATTCTTTGCCACCCCATGGACTGCAACACGCCAGGCTTCCCTGTCCTTCACCATCTCCCAGAGTTTTCTCAAACTCATGTCCATTGAGTCTATGATGCTCTCCAACCATCTCATCCTCTGTCACCCTTTCTCCTTCTAACCTCAATAAACTACCCTTAAAACAGAGCTACTGTTACAAGTCCATTAAACAAGGCACTTACTCCATATCATCAAATGAGTTAACAACTCACTCATAGAATATTACTATATTATGTAAAATTATGTATGGACTTTATAAGAAATATATTATATGTAACTATGTTTTACTTATACAATTATATTTTATAAAGGAAGATATACTTTTAGACCCAGAGGCTTCTGCAATGTGAAATAAAGCCTTTTTAGTACCAAAGATACATTTTCTGCAAAAACCAAAGGGAGGCAATTCCTCTTATTTCCTCAGTAGAGAGAGATCATAAGGCAATAAAATTATTCCACGCATCATATTAGTAGTTAGTTAACTCGATATGGGAGAAGAGACGAGGGCTGGAGGGAGCTCAATCACTGTTTACAACATTTTGAGTGATGGTTCACTCAACAATCATGGCTCCTTTCCTCCATGTTTAAAGAAACAGCAGAGATGAAAGGGACTTCTTCCCTGACCTGGAAAAGATGCCATGCAGACGCTAGAGGAGGTGGGAGGAGGAAGAGCCCAGCTCTTTCCCAGGGCTTCAGCCTCCTCCGTGGGTATTGGAGTTGAGATTCAACGCACAACTGCATTCCCGCAGCCCCCTCCCACGTGGAGCTGCTATTCCCTGGGCCCGATGCTAAATATAGCGCCTGCCTTTCAGACTGACAAGGAGAGCTCCTGCTGCGTACACCGGAGGAGCTGAATCTTCACACACTCCTAATATGGTAGCCCTGCAGCCCATCAGAGGGAAGCTGGCGGGAGACCAGCGGGGCTGACACAACACGCTGCCTTGAGGTTAACCCTTTCGTAGGAAGCAGAGTGGACGCTAGCTTGAGCACTGGTCACAGCAGATTCGCCAGTTTGTGAGACTCGGAAAACCAGGATCTAGTCCCCCTTGCAAGTAACAGTATTTGCCGGCAATAAATGCTAGATGCAGGAAGCGGGGCAAAATAAACTGCCTCAAGCCCAAGGGTCATTGAAATAAATTCAGAAGAAAGAACAGTCTCAGGAGGGTGGGAAAGGCTGTAGAAAAGAGGACCCCAGAGGGAATGACGAGTATGTGCTGGGCCTGCCCCACAGACTGTGATTCACCGGCACAGCAGCGGCGCCCACCGCAGGAGGGCGAGCAGGTGTTCCTGCTGGCTGTTGAAAACAGGCCCAGTCGTGAGCAGAGACTGCAGAGGGTGGCTCCGTGGCCGCTGGCTCTTCCCAGCAGGCGGGAGACCCGGCTGGCCCAAGGACTGGGCCATTCAGCATTTCACGGCGTCTCCCAGGAGGCAAAGGACAACGGCCATTGTACGAGGAATAAGAGGCAGCCCAGCCCACCGTTAAACAACTAATGTCCCTATTAGCTCACGAAGTGTTGGGTGGGGGGGAGAAAACCAACGAGTCAGCTTCTGCATCCCCAGCTTACCTTCTGAGGACAGCATGGGGTCAAGGGAAAGGAGGCCAATTTCACTGCATATGGAATGGGCTAAAGAGATTTTCATGGGTAGAGGTCCTCTCTTCAAGGCTGAACACCTAAACTTTCCAGAGCTGCAAACAGAGGCCACGTGACTCTCAGCAACAGTAAGGCCTCAAGGGCTCCAATAGAACATCACTTAATATTGACAGTTTCTCTCACATGTGCCTTCCTTAGTCTCAGGCTGGAGAGAGGGTGAGTTTGGAGGTGCTTATGAAGTGCTACCCAAGGAACAGAAGCATAAATCCCGGGTCTAATTAGTGATGCTATTCGGCTTTCAGATGAGCTGACATGCCCTTGCTAGGGCTTTGGGTTGGTAAAACCTGTGGATCGATATCAGTTTAAGGTGGTATCTCTCTGCTCACCCACGAAACACAACAAAGGACAGGGCCCTTCCTCAGAAGCAGCAGAGAGATACGTTTCTTCAAAGTGGACAGAGGTAGACAACAGCCGTTCTTCATACTAAATGTGAGCTGAGCCATTACATTTTTTAAACACTGGTTTATGGGCAGGTTTGTGTGAATGTGTGTCTTTGGCAAAGTTCTCAAGGGCTGTCTTTTTCTTAGGGCAAAAAGGAAAAAAAAACCACTCTCAGCCAAGGCCAAAAAATGATTTCAGCTAAGAAAGGAACTGCTATAGCCTGTAATGTAAACCATGAAATAACTGTAGCCAGAGTCAGAGAATATGGTCATTAGAAAGGCTTCAGGAGGAACCAGGCTGTAACAGCCCCCTCTCCACCCCCCCAAGATAAGTGTGCTTTCATCTTGACGGCTTCTGCGACAGGCAAATGACCTTAGGATGACTTTCAAGTCCTGAATTTCTCTCTGAAAGAAAGTATTAAGGAATAAGAAAATCATAGACAGGCCCTAAAATTGAAAGGGGATTTCTTATGAGGTTACTTAGAAAGGAAATCGTTAAAGTCTTTGGAAATGACCTTTTTAACTACAAAAGAAGGACTTGGGGAACAGAGGGGCCACAGGCAGGACACACAGGGTCAGATCAAGTCTTCACAGACCAGTTGCTGAAAATAGAGGAAATTAAAAGCTAGGATAGAATTAGGTCACCTTAGCACTTTGATCAGGGGCCCATTTACCAAATGTGATGCTGCTCAATATGTGGCTATTACAACTGAAGGGAGAAATGAAGGATGATTGGTGTGGTGGCCGCTCTGGATGCGCCCATCTAACAGGAGGTGGGCAGGAAGGCTGGTCTGTGAACCCTGGATCCTGTGCGTCCTTTCCTCTGGCTCCTTTCTCCATCTCTGTTCTGCATCCCAGGGGCAGCTCTCCACACTCTTGCTCCCAGACGGGCAGACTTTGGGGTGGATTTGAGGCTAGACAGTGAAAGCAGAGGCAGCCTGCTTGGGTATTCCCTCCCTGCTTGGCTCCTGCTCCTTGCCTTCCTCTGACAGGCCGCATCCTGTCAGGTCACTGCCTTCAGGATTCCTGTTCTCACTGGGCTCTGGAAAAAAATTCCCCTTCCCCTTGCTCTTCAGCCCTGGAGGTGTAATGGCTTTCTGCTCTCTGATCTCTGGCTGCTTCACCAACCACTGTCTGCTCCCTTGCGTGTACCCTACCACTCACACAGCCCCACCACTATACTCTCTTCACTTAAAACTACTTGTGTGGAGCTGTATCCTCTGGAGGACACTGAGCCATACTACCCTGGAGATATGGCCACAAAAAAGATGACCTCATTTAGCTTTGCCTTAATGTGGGAAAAGAACAGGTAGTATCAGTACAGAACTTAGATTGGGGGTTCACTGTTTTCTTTAGGCATTTTCAGCAGGAGACTCATGTCTCTTATATATATGTTATAGGAAGTCTAGACCTGAGCCCCCAGATAGGTATGGTCAAATTTCCATCTGGAGGGACCCAGCAAGAAGGTGCAAGGCCACAGAGGTGAACTGCTGCAAACCTTCCCAGTGGTATCAAGAGAGCTTAGGACTCTAGAAATAACCCCTGATACATAAAGGTAGAAATATTTTGCATTTATTTTTCTTCCTGGATATGAATACATGGTCAAGCCAGGAGAAAGATGAAAAAGAGACACAGGAGAAGAGAGGAACAGTATTGAGATGGAGAAGGAGGAGAGGAGAAAAAAAGAGAGCTAGTAATTCTTAAATTTCAGTCAAATGAAGTCTCTTTCATAGAAGACAAAATGCTTTTACTTGCAGAATTAATGCCAAGACTTTTGGTTTGAAAAAAGGGTCAGCCTACATAGATACTTAATTTACAACCTAGAGCTTAGACGCCCTTCAGACACACCTTCTCTAAAATATCCCCATCTTCCATAATGCTCTGCCCTGGCGTGTGTTTGATTTTGTCCTCATGACACTTAGCGCCACCTGACATAACATTATAGTACTTCTGTGAGGGTCACTGGTCAGTCCTGGCCCCTGGCATGCCAGCTCCAAGACATCAGGCATGCTGTATTCCTTCACCAGTGCCCAGGCAAGAGTGGACATCAAGATGAAGGTGGTATGGCAGAAACCAATATGACATTGTAAAGTAATCTTCCTCCAATTAAAAAAAAAAAAAAAAAAACCCAGGAGGGACCAAAAAAAAAAACAACCCCTGAACTTATGGGATCCAGTGAACTTCCAGGTTGGTGAGCATGTAGTGGTACTGGGAGGGTACCCTCTGATAGGGCATGGAAGTTCTGTACCCTTTTGCCCATCCTTGCTTTGTGTATCTCTTCCATCTGGGTGTTCCTGAGTTGTATCCTTCTATGTGCTAAGTTGCTTCAGTTGTATCTGACTGTGACTCTATGGACTGTAGCCCACCAAGCTTCTCCATCCACGGGATTCTTCAGGCAAGAATACTGATATAGATAGCCGTTCTCTTCTCCAGGATATCTTCCTGACCCAGGAATGGAGCCTGTGTCTCTTAGGTCTCTAGGTCTCTTGCATTGGCAGGTGGCTTCCTTACGACTAGCGCCACCTGGGAATCTGGTAAGTATTTTCCTGTGGCAGTGGGTGGTAGGGGGGGTGAGCGGGGAGGTGGAGGGAGGGAAGACTGAGGTGAACATGGGGATCTAGAGAGTCCGGGAACCTGCAGTAGTCATTCCTCTTGCAAAGCAGGTGGGTGAGCGGTGATGAGCATATGAATAACTGATTACTTTCTGTCTCCAGAAATCTGAATCAGGGACACTTCCATATTCAAGAGTGAGTCTCTCCCAAAATGACTTTCTGTGAAAACCCAGTTCAGGGCTTGAGCCACATGCTAGTGGCAGAGAATGCAGTGCCCCTTTTTCCTCTTGCTCGGTGCTGGGTTTTCTTCCTATGAAAATAAGGAGGAGAAGACTCCAGATGGAAAGCCTCACATTGTCGGCAGATTTAGAAAAAGCTCCCTGGGAATTTGTATTGGTGATGCAGTCTGGTGCAGACTGACAAGCGAGTCATCTTCCATCTTATTGCTTTAATTTCAGGCTTCAGAGATGCCCAGCTCTGTTGTTCAAAGCGTTTTATTAAAAATTTGTGAGGAGGGAAAAGCGGTCTCTGTGGGCCTGTCTGATTTCTTATCCCTGACACAGCACACAGACGGAGCAGGGCCGCAGGAGGCTGGAGATGGCCGTCTGTGGCACTGGGGTGAAGCAAAGGCCTCTGGAACCTTCCAGTACTCATCACAAATGTTCTAATCTGCTGGGGGATCTCTCACATAATCACGAGTCTCCATATATAACTAAGTGCATATTTCTCAGCCATTAAACCACCAGCATCCTCATCAGAAGACAGACACCCACCAAAGCCCAATCTTTAACTTATCGCCTTAGTTTAACTTCCACTCTAGCTGCTCTCGTTAGCAAAATTCCATTCTCTAAGAATTTTGAGTCCAGATTGAGCAACAAAATGCCAGCCGTTCTTCTATGGCTTTGATGCACGAATCCAACATTTCACAAAGCAGGGACGCTGCCATTCAGATTGTGATCCAGACATCTGAGTCCTCCAAAGCCTAGGAACAGACCTGACAATATCCTGAAAGGCAGGGATTGCCTGATGGCACCAGTGAAAATGGAGCCCCCGTGAAAAGAACAGATGGGCTTGTATGTCCCTAGGAAGGAGCACTAGGTCATGTGGAGGTGGTCAGTGCAGCTAAACCATCTAGCTTCTCCCATACAGATATTTCTGGTTGCCAGGAGAGACAGATCTCCAACCTCAAGAGCAGCCCTGTTGAAACATGCCCAGTGCAGCTGATGAAGGTTTGGGGGTACAGGGGTGGGAGGGGGTGTACTGGCAACATGGATGGACATGTAGAAAGCAAAAAGAGCCTCTGGCAGGCTGTCTAGATTTCAGCTCCTGCTCACTCCCTCACTCCATCTCAGCCTTTCTCAACCTGAGATAAAGGATCGACTAATAGCTTTTAAAAAACACCAGTGCCTGGACACCACCCTCAAAACAAATAGGATCAAATTGGAATTTTTGTTCCCCCCAACCCCACAAATTTCTAGTAGAATGTATAAAGGTATAAAAAGTTTGGGGAAACTTTGAGAGCAGAATTGCAAAGTTAATACCAAGGATGAACTTCTTTGCTGCTTCTGGTCGTACTCTCACTGTGAGGGGTAAGGGTCGCCTTGCCAAACCCAGGGGGCTTTCACGGCCAGAGAGGAAGGTGGATGGAGGACATGACCAAGGAGGGAGGGCAGCCTCCAGTGCTCAGGCCCCAGTGCCCTGAACTGCCTAAGGGCAGGCCAGGACCTGATTCCATAACTGGTTTGGGAACTTGCAAATTCCTGAGCCAATGCCCAGGGCTAGAGAAACCACCAGGCCTGTGTAAGACCTAAGCATCGACCTTTGATTCAAGATCACAGGTACAAATGAAGATCAAAAGACTCCTCACCCCCTCTACAGTACCCCTTCCAACTCATTAAAGTCGTCCCTGCTTAACCTCCTTGCCCACAGGAGAATCGGGGCAGTTCTTTTTTCTGCCATGTCCGGGGCCTGTATCAAGCTGGGCAGTGGTCCTGATCTTGACTCACAGCATCACAGCCCTATTCAGCGGGTGAAGAGTGGGAGTGGGGTTGCATGATCTGTATGACTGTGGATGGCGACCCTAAGGAAGCCGTGATTAGACAAGCAGACCATACACACAAATGTGCAAATGACTGAACACACACACGTAGTAAACCACCAGCAGGGCCAAGAGAGAAAAATAGCAGCAACAAAACCAGAAGACTCATTTTACCCTAGACAGGGATCAAACGTTCCGTGTAAACTGTGATTTTAGTTGCTTCTTCCTCAGCCCTAGAAATTATGCTTTCCTTTGAAGAGCTGATGTAGCACTCTAAATGATACATTCAGTACTAGAATTCAGTGTTCTGTTTCTCTCTAGGATGGTAATAGAGACTGGATACATGTCCTAGTGTCTAATTCTCAAGTTATATAATTAGTAACTACATCATGCAAATTTTTTTAAGTCCTGCTACAAGATAGCATCCCATAGGAGGCAAAGCTGAAGTTGTTCAGCAGGTTCATTTTCATTTTCTTTAAGTACTAAGGCTTCTTTTAGCCACAAATCATTATCTGTTTCTTTTTATTACTACCATTATTATTATTACTATTTGACCACAGCTGAGAATGTTCTCCTGGAGAAGGAAATGGCAATCCACTCCAGTATTCTTGCCTGGAGAATCCCACGGACAGAGAAGCCTAGTAGGTTACAGTCCACGGGATCGCAGAGAATCAGACATGACTGAGCAACTTCACCTTAGAAATTTGAGTTAGTGAGAGGAAAAAGGAGTATGACATTGAAATCTTCTCAAAACGATAGCTCCTTGCATTTCCTGAGAAGTCATTCAGAGAGGGATTTTCTCAAACCCCTAATTTTCACGTTCATGATTTCTATCTTACGAAGAGATTAGGTTTTCTCTAATTTTTATGAGATCCCAATGCATGTCATGATTCACTCTTTGGTTTAAAAACAAAAAAAAATCTGAGGTGGGCAGGACAGACTAAAAGAGAGAAGAAATCAAATTATATTAACTTGGAGGCACTAAGTCTGGAATGGAATAAATCTACCAACTTTTGGTTTTCAGTTATACAATTATTTCTTATCCACAGGCCCAAAATATGCTACATTACAGTTCATAGAGCCGGACCTTAGGGCTCTGATCTTCTGACAGGTTGATTTTTGGCTCATTGACCACCTTGGGAGACCCACAGAGGTCTGCTCATAGTAGGTCAAGTTAGGGACTGATGTGAGCACCAGCTGGAGTCAGCACCTTTTTAAAACTGCATTTTCCCTCAACAGAGAGAAGTTGCTCCTTTGGTGAAGTGCATCTCAGCAGAGCTAATGGCTGAGGTTGATCTGTTGTTTTTTCTTAGGGGGCATTTTATCCAGAAAGTACCAATGCGCGCTCTGTCAGACTGCTAGTGCGCCCCCTCCCCACCCCGGCCTTTCATTCTCTCCTCACTGCAAACACACAGGCACTTGCTTCCAAGCCTGTCTGCTTCTGGGCATGTCCTTTTCTCCAGCACACGCGGAAGATAAGAACAGCAGCACCACCGACTGACACATCCCTTAAACTTTGAGAACCAGTGTTGGCAACTGCAGCCACAACAAACAGTCCACGTGGAGGGCCCGCAGTTCCGCCTCAAACATGGGAGAAAAAAAAAATCTGAGGTGGGCAGGACAGACTAAAAGAGAGAAGAAATCAAATTATATTAACTTGGAGGCACTAAGTCTGGAATGGAATAAATCTACCAACTTTTGGTTTTCAGTTATACAATTATTTCTTATCCACAGGCCCAAAATATGCTACATTACAGTTCATAGAGCCGGACCTTAGGGCTCTGATCTTCTGACAGGTTGATTTTTGGCTCATTGACCACCTTGGGAGACCCACAGAGGTCTGCTCATAGTAGGTCAAGTTAGGGACTGATGTGAGCACCAGCTGGAGTCAGCACCTTTTTAAAACTGCATTTTCCCTCAACAGAGAGAAGTTGCTCCTTTGGTGAAGTGCATCTCAGCAGAGCTAATGGCTGAGGTTGATCTGTTGTTTTTTCTTAGGGGGCATTTTATCCAGAAAGTACCAATGCGCGCTCTGTCAGACTGCTAGTGCGCCCCCTCCCCACCCCGGCCTTTCATTCTCTCCTCACTGCAAACACACAGGCACTTGCTTCCAAGCCTGTCTGCTTCTGGGCATGTCCTTTTCTCCAGCACACGCGGAAGATAAGAACAGCAGCACCACCGACTGACACATCCCTTAAACTTTGAGAACCAGTGTTGGCAACTGCAGCCACAACAAACAGTCCACGTGGAGGGCCCGCAGTTCCGCCTCAAACATGGGAGCTCAGGCCAACTCGAATATTTCCAAAACACCTCTCAGAGCCAAACGCTCATCTCTGCACACTCAAGGGGCAAACACTCCTCATCTCAGGGAGCTGTTTTGAAACAGCCCTCCATATTAGTGTTTGGGTTAGGTTTATGTAAGAAAGTCAAGACAGGCTTCTAGTTACCTCTGGACCTAGTCTCTTTGGGGTTGTGCAAAGTCAAAGCTTAACATACTACACCACAGCTCATCAGTGAGTATAGTCCAGTACTAATGGTAATTAGCATTTAATAGAACCAAACAATATACAAGTTGTTTTGTATCCATTGTGTCTGATATAACGAATGAAATGGAGAAGTGTGAAATTGCACATTTTCAAGAGATTGAAATGGTCTATCAGTTCTGAGAAAGAAGGTGACTAGGACTCACCCTGAGTGGCATAGTGTGAGCTACATTTTCCAGGAGAAATTTCCATACTCAACACAACATCCCTTCTAGATTTTCCAAAACAATTCTGGTTTCTATTGATTTGCCCTCTTGCTGCCATAAACCTCTTCATATTTGCCATGTTGGGTACCATGTAGTTTTGGTTTATAGTCAGCTTAATAAGCATTCACTGCAACTTTCGGTGCATATTCAGACCATTTAAATACAGGAGAGTGTTAGTCACTCAGTCGTGTCTGATTTTGTAATCCCTTGGACTGTAGCCCGCCAGGCTCCTCTGTCCATTGGATTCTCCAGGCAAGAATACTGGAGTGGGTAGCCATTCCCTTCTCCAGTGGATCTCCCCAGCCCAGGAATTGAACCTAGGTTTCCCACATTGCAGGCAGACTCTTTACCATCTGAGCCACCAGGAAAGCTGTCTAAACATAGTTCACTCTCAAATTTGGATGCTGCTGCTGCTGCTGCTGCTGCTGCTAAGTCGCTTCAGCCATGTCAGACTCTGTGCGACCCCATAGATGGCAACCCACCAGGCTCCCCTGTCCCTGGGATTCTCCAGGCAAGAACACTGGAATGGGTTGCCATTTCCTTCTCCAATGCATGAAAGTGAAAAGTGACAGTGAAGTCGCTCAGTCGTGTCTGACTCTTCGAGACCCCATGGACTGCGGCCCATCAGGCTCCTCCGTCCATGGGATTTTCCAGGCAAGAGTACTGAAGTGGGGTGCCACTGCCTTCTCCACTGGATGCTACAAGCATACTATATTTTAAAAAGGAAGGATGGCAGCAAATCATACCACAGCTTTTGTAACCTGGATTTAAAGATTGACATTTAACAATTAAATACCTTTAACCACCCCCATACAATGCCATATAATTGTTTTGTTTGCATAAATTAATAGAATTCTGGGTGCATACAGACATGTACACACATGCCCCGGGTCTGGTGTAGGTTTCAAGCTTGTCCTTGGATCCCCTTATCTCTGGTTAAAAGTGTATTTAGAGAACATGTTAAACATCTAAATGAAAGGAGTTTCGTGACTTTGGTCCTGCAGGGTAGGAAAAAATTTTCCTCCACCTTTCTAAGTTCCTGGCTGGGGCCCCTGGAACAAGAGAGAGATTGCCAAGGAAAAAAAAGTAACATTTATTAACATGTATATCCCACATATGTGGAAGACACCTAGAGAAATAAGTAACTCAAGGAGGCAGCTTAGAATTCAGGCTGAAATACCACCCTCAGTTAAATCAAAGAGAGGATAGCAGTGGCAGGGCGGGGGGGGGGGTGGGGGGAGGTCACGTGTGGACAGGTGACCAGGAACTAAATAGGGTAAACTTCTTTATACAAACTTCAGCCTGTGGCTTCACCATGGCTAAGGCTCTTCTGGTTTAGAGTCATCCTTCTCTTCCTGGTCCAGAAATGGAGACCCCCCAACCCCTACCCGGCCTCTTCCGAATGGAGATCTCCTTTATTTCTTTACAAAAGGGTATCTTTTATTCTGTTTTCAGAACTTCTCTCTGTCTGCTGTTTCTCAAAGCAATCCTTATGCCTAGAGGCCTATTTGGGGGTGGTGTATGCTGGCATCCTACAGTAATACAAAATGCCCTTCTGGCCTCCAAGTGAGAGGCCATTCGGTGAACACTCATAAAGCAGCCTCCAAAGTGAGCACAGACCCCAGTAAACACGATCATGTGCCTGATGGGAGAACACCAGTCCCCCAAAATCTGAGTGGGAGCTTCATCCTCTGAACGCTTGGATCTAGAAGCCTGGGAAGAACTGGGCAAAAATCCCTGAGGCCTGGAAACAATTTCACAGGCAGATACATTTTTAAACTAACTACAAGGTTGCTGGAGCTCCAACTTTGCACTCTTTACCCCAGTAGCTTTCAGGGGAACAACATGGAAAGTTAAACTTGGTCAGCTTTCCAAGGTTGCCTTTCTTCCCACCTGCTGCTGTCAGGGTGTCCTGGGCTGAACGGTGGGGAGCTGGCCTATGAGAGAGGACCGTCTGCTTCCCAAGCCCCCTGGGAGAAAGCCTGTTAAAAGCAGAATGAAGTCTCCCCCTGGGGTCATTATTCATTAGGCCCAGCTCTGAACATGATGCATGTGAGAGGTCTTAGGGAAGTTTTAAGACCTAGAAGTGGGACCTTTTTTCACCTATTCATATTTACCAGCAGTGGAAACCTCCATCCTCACACCCTATTCCTAACATGATGGCACTAAAGTTGTAGTCCACCACTGCCTACTAAATTAGGAGAAAAAATACAACATGGCAACCAGTCATAAGTAAGACATGGGAATCCCTGTAAGATCTTTCTCACTGAACCACTCACTCCTTGCAGGTGGGGATTGGGGCTGCTTTCATGGAATAATAAATATCCTTTCTAGATTTTGAACACAGCTCCTTCCTCACAAGTCTGTCCTTCCCAACAGCCATCCAAATTCTAGGGCAGTTCATTAAGTGAAGCCTTGGATCAACTGTGTGTCTGATCCCTGAACCCACATTTATTTTAGGGATTAAAGAATGACTTCCCTGGTGGCTCAGATGGTAAAGAATTTGCCTGCAGTGAGGGAGACCCAGGTTTGATCCCTGGGTCGGGAAGATCCCCTGGAGAAGCAAATGGCAACCCATGCCAGTATTCTTACCTGGAGAATTCCATGGACAGAGGCACCTGGAGGGCTACAGTCCATGGAGTGGCAGAGGGTCAGACACTACTGAACTACTGGCACACAGAAAGGATGGAGGGGGAGTAGGAAGCAAGAGATACTCAGAATTTAAACATTATCCCAGATCCTTGGCCCCAGATAGCATTAAAAAAAAAAATGCTGTGCTGTCTATGGGCCTGAGTCTAAGCCTTCAGCCATCAGTCTGCTCAGAGCACTGTGGAGCAGGTAACATCGCCAATGGTTTAACAATTAGAATGGCTTTTATTCAGCACACATTATGTGCTAGACATGTTGCTGAAAGCTGCATAAGATTATTTAATCCCCTCAACTCCTGAGAGGTTTATATTATTTCCCCCCTTTTCTCCAAGAGAAGAAATCGAGGTTTAGAAAGGGCAAGAGGCTCATCCAAGGTCACACAGTATGATTGTGAAGCCTGCGTTTACCAGCCCTCACTAACTGCAAGCAGCACAGTGACAGAAAGGGAATCTGTGCTTCAAAAAATCTCAGTGCATTTACTACTCATAGGTGGCACAAAGTGAAAAACCCACCGGCCAGTGCAGGAGACTTAAGAGGTACAGGTTCAGCCCCTGGGTCAGGAAGATCCCCTGGAGGAGGGCCTGGCCAGCTACTCCAGTATTTCTGCCTGGGAAATCCCATGGACAGGGGAGCCTGGTCTGCTACAGTGCATGGGGTTGCAGAGGCAGACCTGGCTAAAAACTTAGCACGTACACACTCAGTCATCTGGGACTTCCCACAATCTAAAATGTTGCATCAATTTTCATTTCAGATTTTATAATCCCACTAAGACTGCAAATTCCTTGAGGTCAAAGACTGGATTTTCCACTTCTCTGTGTTCTTCAAAGTGTCTAACATAGTAATTTGCACAAAATAAGCAATTAAACTTTGTGTTAACAAATCTGAACATGGTAGAGGTAAATTACTAATTATCAAGTGAGTTGAGAAAAAAAAAAAGAGCATTCTAAAATAAAAATGGATGAGGGTTTGTCTTATCCCTTTCCCAGGATGTAGGTCATTTTTAAAAGGCAAATTTGAAGTCCATCTGGAGTTCCACAGGAGGGGAACTAGCCCAGGTTAATTAACTTTCTGAAATTGCTCCACAGCGAATGAGAAGGGCAGTGGCAACCTCCGCCAGCCTCCAAATAGATCCGCAGGAAATGATCCCAGCAAAGCTCCAGTGTAAATCAGGCTTGGTTCCCTGTAAGTCCCAGACTCGCACAACTTCAGAGGCACATCCTTTCATCTTCTCACTCTCTCCTGAGGGCTTATAACTTCTGCAGTGGCCAGAGGGCAGGAATCACAGAAGCTCAGCCCTCGTCCCCACAGGAGCAGTAGAGCAGCTATGCAGCTGCAAGAGCCAGGAAGATAAGCAGGGAAATCCTTTAAGCAAAGACCCCAGGGGCAGAAATGCCAGGGTCTGAGAGTATAGGAATGTACAGAGATTCCAATCTGCAAGGAGAGAGAAGCCGTCTTACATCCCCACCTAAAATCATGTAAAGGGGTCACACTGTGTTCCTCCCTGAGGGCTGCAGCGTCTACACTGTCCCTCTAGAACAGTGTGTCCCCTCCCCCTCACCTCCTTACACAAGTAGGTGTTCAGGCACATGCAGCCACCCTAACTGCACTCATTTCTCTCTTTATCAAAGTGCACAGCTCTGGTCTCCTAGAAGGTGCTAGACTCCAGGTCTCCTCCAGCTGCACACCAAATAGCATAAATCAAGGACATTAACACTACTGTGTTCAAGTGATTAAAATTCTCCTCTCCCTCTGGTCCTTTATGAATTCAGCAAGATCTCTCACCTAGATTTTGTTTCCTCTCCTTCAGATACTCAAGTAGGAGGCATCATCCTTTAAAGCATCTTTCTGGGGATGGGGAGACTTTTTGCCAACCTTTGTCTGGCACCATTTCTGGCTGCAATCTGCAGCCACAGGCAGAGCCTAGCCTTTGCGGGCCATTTCCCTCCAGACATGGCCCTCAGCCAGGACTGCACATGTGTGCTCAGGGCTGGAGCGACTGCCCCCACCCCACAAACGTTCCGTTCATGGTGCTCCCTGCTCCTCTCCTGTGGTGCCAGAGCCTGCCACCACGCTCTGGTTTCTCCCACTGTAACGTGACACACAGCCTCCAGGGATGGGTGCTGCGTCTGCCTTTTTGAAAACAAAAATATCTGCTTCTAACTTCAGTCGCTATCTGGTTGTAACCTTTACTGCTACCCGCAGGCCAGCATGAAACCGCCACTGTAGCCTTTGGGTCTCCTGGACTTCTACAACAGACCAGCCACTAGCTTCCTCTTGGAATCTTCTGAACAGCCAGTAGCCATTGTCTTGAGCAGTTTAAGCGTAGTCCACATTTGTTAAAGGGCTGCCCATTGTATGTCACTTCCAGGTTTCCTTAGTGAGAGCGAGGAAGAGGAAGAAAGGAACAGGAATTAAAGTATGAAAATCTGCAAACCCATAGAGCTGATTACACTTTTCAGACTATAACTGGGTAGATTGAAAAGAATTGTTCATGTTATCGAAGCAAGTGGAAAAAATAAAGTAGGATTTTGTTTACTATGTCTGGATAACAATGACATACCAGAAAAGGGAGAAACCTATTTAAGGAATAAAACCTGTGGAAACTGAAAAACTTCTGAGAATGTGCGATATTTATCTCTGGAAGAGATGGGATGGAAAGAGATGCAGTAATGATATTGGTTGGGATTTAATTAAGCAAGTCTAGCTTAAAAGCAAGTGTCAAAAGAAATATTCAGTTCTGGGTAGTTGGCATCTTAGCAATCAGAACCTTAGAAGACATTTTTTAATTCAATGCTGGCACAAGATAGAAGACTCCGTTTTTACCCAGGCACTTGGCCATATGTCATTCATCATTTCTTGGTTACCAAGAAAATTATCAAAATATGAGCTTGCTTTTCCACAAAGCAAGCCGGAATTTCAATATCCTCTCTCACGGGGGAAGAGGTAAACATCTAGATTGGATGGGCCAGTGTTGGAGTGAGAAGGTGTCATTCCAGCTAACTCCTCATGAGTAGTCGAACAGTCAGATGAATAATGTAAAGAGGATATGAAGTATTCACCTGCAAGTCAGCCAACCCAGTGCAGAGGGACCTATGGTGAGAATCCAGGAATCAGATAACAATTGAATCTTCTAGGCTACAAAGTAAAATTAACATCTAGAAAATGTAGGTGTTACTGTCAATAAATAACATACCTTACAGGCTCTGTTCTAAGAGCCTCACAAATTTATTTCACCAAATATTCAAAACCAGCTAATGTGTGTGTGTATACACGCGCTTAGTCATTCTCTGGTCATAGCCAGCTCTTTGCTACCCCATGGACTGCAGCCCACCCAGTTCCTCTGACCATGAGAGTATCTTGGCAAGAACACGAGTGGGTTGCCGTTTCTTTCTCCAGGGGATCTTCCTGATCCAGCAGTTGAACCCACATCTCCTGTGTCTCCTGCGTTGGCAGGTGGCTTCTTTTACTGCTGAGCCACTGTACTATTTTTATCTCCTATTTTTCATGAGGAAATTGAAGTTCAGAAATGATAACCCCACCAGAGTAGGGATCTGAACTGAAGCTCAGCATTTTTCACCCTGTAGAATCTAAGGGGAAATGTATTAATACCAGGAGGCAGATACTATTCATTGTATAGCTAGTCAAACAGTGGCTCAGTTGATTGGCTTGTCCATGGCCCACAAGCTAGGAAGGAGCAAACCTAGAATTTCAGCCCACATCTTGTTTGAAACCAAAGCTTGAACATTTAAGGTTAAGAGCAGCCTTTTTTGGCCTTAGTCGGTCATGGTAATTCATTGACTGGTGACGGTTTGGGACTTAGACCAATCAGTGTCTAACACTTCCCTATTAGGCAATTTTTGCACGAATAATTGTTGTTACTAAAATTGGCCCAAGAAAATTCCTGGAAAGGATTTGGGTTCCAACGATCAGGTTCAAAGATTTCTCTGTTTCTTTCTCTGCCCCCTGCCTCTCTCCCCACCTACCCCCTACCCCAACCAAAATGAAATGGAAAAGCATATGGCACTAGTTATTGAGGCCACCGCACTATCGGGTAGAGAATTCACTTTAGAATGAAGTCTTCCTTGTCAATAGCTATGTGGAGAGAGGGAACATTTGGTCAGGGGAGGTGTGGGAGAGAGGCTGGATTATTCTTTGTATAGCCAATAAATGTCCTCACTGTGTACATAATTGAATTCAGTCACCATTCTCTGCAATGAAAAACATCCTAATTCATCCTATCTCCTAAAATACCTCCTCTGTGAGTCCTCTTCAGAGAAGAGAGGAGTCATCAGAGTCCTTACGGATGACCTCACAGTGTGAGGGTCTACAGTGTGCTCCTTTCATAGACAAGAAGGGTAAAGTCCAACATGCCGACGTAATGTGCCCTAGGTTCCGTAGCTAGTAAGTGACAAGCCTGGAATTTGGACTGAGGAGGGTCTGATATCAAAGCTTACATGCTTTCCACTACGCACAGTGGAAATCTTGGCCAATAATGAAAGATTCCAGTCTCCTGCATAAGTTAGGCGAGGGCTCACTAGGGACAAAACCTAACAAGAAATCTGGTTTTCACAGCAGAGTGCCAGGTTCAGCAAAGAACGTGTGTGCTGGACATGGAAAACCTTTTGTATGACTGGGCCAGCGTGGCAGGAGAAGGAAGAGGCTGGGATTCAGAGGCTAAACCGGCACACTGGACCACACTGAAAGGCCAAGTCATCACTTCCAGACTCTAACAGATGGTTTACTGGTAGATGTTTACCCGTATCCCTTCCTGCTCTGGTCAGACTTGCTCAGCCACCAGGGGAGAATACAGCAGCTTAAGTGGAAACACTTAAAAAAGACAGAAGTTGGTAAAATAAGTAAATAAAAAAAGGAAAAAGGGAAGGGATATATACCCACAGATATTAGAAATATGATTATTACAAAAGTGAGGGATGCAAATATGAATAACATTTCTTCATGAAGGAGAAAAAGCAAAATGGAGGAGAAAGAAACAGAGAAAAGGTATAGGCAAAGAAAGATAATAGGTTAGAAAGGGGAAGAAGATATACTTGCGAGAACTTTGTCAAGACTGTCTGAGTGACATGGATTCCCGTGTGTTCTGACACACAGGCTGCCTGAGCAACCTGTCTTTAAGTGCAAGGCAATGTCTGACAAACAAATTGATATTATCTTTTTTTTTTAATGTGTTCTCCTAAAAGATTAAATTTTTATTTAGGAAGATAAAAATAAATGAATTCATTAGAAAATAGCAGCTATTAAAATGGGCAGCTGAGAGCATTGGCCAAACCATGACAATATTAATTAATATACATGGTGCACCTCTGAAGCAAACATGATGACCCAGGCCCTAGAATGGCCTCAGGATAAGCTGAAAACTTGAGAAGGCAGCTCTTCAAATGTGCCTTTGGAATATGCACCCCATTCTGTCATCTCATTTGCAGAAAATTGTAAACAAATTGTCTTCAGTGAAGGAAGATGAAAAAAAAGGGAAAATCAGAAGCTAATTCAGAGACAGGCTCAGCATCTGGGAGGCAAACTTCAGAAACTCTGAAATATTAATGTTCTTCTTGGAATCTTGAGCCCATTTCTGCCTCCTGCTTGTCCTGCATACTGCCCGCCCAGACATCCCGTCAGCTCATCTGCAGCCCACCAGCCTCCCTCCACCCTCAGAAAATGAAGATCCCAGGCAGAGAGCTTCACATTCTAAGCATTCTCCACTCTTATGCTGATTTTTGTCTGCATCCATCCATTCATTCATTCAACAAATATTTTCTACTGTGGACTTACCATATAACAAGTACTGTGCTAGGTGTGGGGCCCTCAAAGAATCTGCTAGCCCCTCCAACTCTGGAAAGATTTATTTTTCTCTCCTCAGGGATCATAACCTTTATAGGTTTTTATTTTGCATCTTAAAAATATTTGATTCTTTTTATACTCACTCAGGGAAAATACAGACGCACTGGATTCTGTTTCATGATCAATGTGGCTGATTTATTTCATTTACTATCACGCTTCATAGTCTGTCACTGTTTTGAACAGAATTACGGTGTTTCCTGCCTGGGTAGGGTTGTGGAGACTTTATGAGCAGGACCATTAGCAGGACTAGATAGTTGGCTATATAACAGGACTATGTAAGTTGGAGTGGTGAGGGTTGCTGTAGTGCCCTCCTCCTTTCTCATCCTGGCATGAGAGTTTGTGCACAGAGTTGATTGTGGAATCCACAGATAAGATGAAGTGTTCAGAGTAGTATATTGTAGTTCAGAGGATGGAAAGCCTTCTCTGTGCAAGACCAAAGAGTAAATGTTTTTGGCTCTGTGGGCCATATCATATGTCTCTACATCTGGACGTGTGCCCTCCACACTAGGATAGAAACAGCCTTCAGTAACACACAAACAAACGGGCATGACTGGGTCACAGGAAAACATTATCAATGGACATAGATGTGAATTTCACATAATTTCCCCACATCATAAAATATTATTTTTCTTTGATCCTTTCCTCAACCATTTAGAGATGTAAAAACCGTTCTTAGTTCACAGGGTATAGAAAAATGAGAGAGGTCGGATTTGGCCTCTAAGCAGTAATTTGTTTATGCTTACTGCAGTAGAAAGACAGTCATCTCTGTGTGTGAACATTGTCTATGTCACTTTTCAGCTGGATGTCACCAAAACTAATGTAATATTTTGAGGCCTCTATTTTATTTTTTTTTAAATTATTCAGTTCAGCTCAGTTCAGTCGCTCAGTTGTGTCCGACTCTTTGCAACCCCATGAATGGCAGCATGCCAGGCCTCCCTGTCCATCACCAACTCCTGGAGTCCACCCAAACCCATGTCCATTGAGTCAGTGATGCCATCCAACCATCTCATCCTCTGTCATCCCCTTCTCCTGCCCTCAATCTTTCCCAGCATCAGAGTCTTTACAGATGAGTCAGATCTTCGCATCAGGTGGCCAAATTACTGGAGTTTCAGCTTCCACATCAGGCGCTCCAATGAACACCCAGAACTGATCTCCTTTAAGATGGACTGGTTGGATCTCCTTGCAGTCCAAGGGCCTCTCAAGAGTCTTCTCCAACACCACAGCATCAGGTGGCCAAATTACTGGAGTTTCAGCTTCCACATCAGGCGCTCCAATGAACACCCAGAACTGATCTCCTTTAAGATGGACTGGTTGGATCTCCTTGCAGTCCAAGGGCCTCTCAAGAGTCTTCTCCAACACCACAGTTCAAAAGCATCAATTCTTTGGCACTCAGCTTTCTTCCATCCAACTCTCACATCCATACACGACCACTTGAAAAACCATAGCCTTGACTAGACAGACTTTTGTTGGCAAAGTAATGTCTCTGCTTTTTAATATGCTGTCTAGGTTGGAATGTAATTGCCTTACAGTGTTGTTAGTTTCTGCTGTACAGCAAAATGGATCAGCTATATGTGCACATATAATCCCTCCTTTGTGAGCCTCCCTCCCACTTGAGATACCCCATCCCACCCCTCTAGGTTGGGCCTCTATTTGCTTATCTGAAAATGGGAATAATTTACCCTTGCATTTATTATAAAGGATTAAATAAGAGAAGCAACACAAACAAGGCATTTTCTAAGGAATAAGGGAGCCTGGTGGGCTGGAGATCAGATAATGGGACATGTTGGTGGGAGGAGAGAAAAAGACCAGCAGGAGGCAATTGTTCCTTGCCTGAAAAGGACTGGTCACATAAAGGACAGCTGTTGTTATTACTACTATCATTATCATTAAAAGAACTAATACATAGAGAGAAGAGACAGGTGTCAACAACAGATTCAGAGGCAGAAAGAGGTGGAAAAGGACAGTAAGAAGTAGCAGGAGACAGAGGAAGAAAAAGTCATTAGAGCATCTGATTCCAAAACCCTCCCCTTGCTCTGATCTCCCTCCCAAACCCTCTCTTGAATTTGTTCACTGGAGTAGCTCACTAGCATCTCAAATGGAACATGGTCCAGATTAATTTATCTTCCTCTAATTTTAACTCTTGGAGAAGGAAATGGTAACCCAGTCCAGTCTTCTTGCCTGGAGAATCCCATAGACAGAGGAGCCTGGTGGGCTACAGTCCACGGGTTCACAAAGAGTCAGACACGACTGAGCGACTATCACACAATCTTAACTCTGCTTTTCTCCAACACTTTCCATTTCTACTGATAATACCACCAAGCTCCAAACAGCCAGGTCATATGTGATTCCTCTTTCTTTTTGAACCTAAACTTTCAGTTTCCCATTTAAATTTTTGTAAAGTCTGTATTCTCCTAGTCCTGCCATTTGCTCTCTCCTTGGCTCTCTTAATAATCCACTACCCAGGCCACCCCTACGTCTGTCCAGCTCTCAGTGTCCTCCCAGTGCCAGCACATCTGACCCTCAGTGTATCCCTAGAGGAATGTGCTTCACCAGAACTGAAGCCGAGAATAACCCTCCTTAATCAGAAGTAAGTGACCTTCCAGAGCTGCCCCAATACCCCCTCTTACATGCATTTCTGTAGAGTAAACTGCTCCATCCATGCCTCCATTCCTTAGAATCTGCTGTTCCCTCAACATGGGCTGCCCTTTTCTTCATTCTGTTGTAAAGACTAGGAATTGAGGGAACAGCTCTGACATATATACACTACCATGTGTAGACAGACGGCTAGTGGGAAGCTGCTGTGCCACACAGGGAGCTCAGCTCAGTGCTCTGTGATGACCTTGGAGGATGGAGAAGGGAGGCTCGTGAGGGCGGGATATATACATACATATAAAGGCAACGGCACCCCACTCCAGTACTCCTGCCTGGAAAATCCCATGGGCGGAGGAGCCTGGTGGGCTGCAGTCCATGGGGTCGCTGAGGGCTGGACACGACTGAGAGACTTCACTTTCACTTTTCACTTTCATGCGTTGGAGAAGGAAATGGCAACCCCCTCCAGTGTTCTTGGCTGGAGATCCCAGAGACGGGGGAGCCTGGTGGGCTGCCGTCTATGGGGTCACACAGAGTTGGACACGACTGAAGCGACTTAGCAGCATAGCTGATTCACTGTGTACAGAAGAGACTAGCACAACACCAAAAGCAATCATACTCCAATTAAAAAATAAATTTAAAAAAGAGCCTAGGAATTCTTCAAGATTTCCTTGTAAATGCTTTCTTTGCCAGGAAGTCTTCAACCAAAAGGAATTCTTCCTTGCTATAAATGTCCATAGTGCTTATCTGTATTTTCTTATCCATCACTGGCTATCATTGTGTTATGTAGGCACGTGTTTTATCACTTATGCTAGTCTAGTGCTTCTCAACAGAGGTGATTTTGACCCCAGGTGACATTGCTCGGGGCACTGGAAAAATACCAGGAGATGTTTTCGATGGTCACAATTAGAATGGAGTGGTGGGGGTGGTTAGTGCTGGCATCTATAATGGGTGGAGGCTAGGCATGCTGCTGCTGCTGTGTGTGCTCAGTTGTGCCTGACTCTGCAACCCCATGGAACAAACATCCTGCAAAGCACAGAACAACCCCCACAACAAAGAAACCTCAAAAGTGTGAGGGTGAGAAACTCTGGGCTAGACTCTAGGCTCTTGAATAAAGGGTTTTATAACTTTTTCCTTATTTCCTAATTCAGTCTTTTAAAAAAAATATGTATTTGGCTACTCAGGTCTTAATTGTGGCACGTGGGATCTCCATTGTGTCATGCCAGATCCTTTGTTGCAGCTCACAGATTCTCTAGTTGTAGCATGCCGCTTAGTTGCTTTGTGGCGTGTGGGATCTCAGTTCCCCGATCAGGGAATGAACTTGTGTCCCCAGTGTTGCAAGGCAGATTCTTATCCACTGGACCACCAGGGAAGACCCCCTAACTCAGTTTTGCATATCAGTCAGTTCAGTCTCTCGGTCACATTCAACATTTTGCTACCCCATGGCGTGCAGCATGCTAGGCTTCCCTGACCATCACCGACTCTTGGAGCTTACTCGAACTCATGTCTATCGAGTCAGTGAAGCTTTCCAACCATCTCATACTCTGTCGTCCCCTTCCCCTCCTCCCTTCAAACTTGCCCTGCATCAGGGTCTTTTCAAATGAGTCAGTTCTTTGCATCAGGTGGCCAAAGTATTGGAGTTTTAGCTTCAGCATCAGTCCTTCCAATGAATATTTGGGGTTGATTTCCTTTAGGATTGACTGGTTGGATCTCCTTGTAGTCCAAGCAACTCTCAAGAGTCTTCTCCAACACCATAGTTCAAAAGCATCAAATTTTTGGTGCTCAGCTTTCTGTTTAGTCCAACTCTCACATCCATACAGTCTTGCATATAGTCACTGCTAAAAACATTTTTTGACTTAAGGAAATAATACAAGTTTTGGAAGAAGATGTGCAGGTCTGAGGGATGGCGACTGATACTGTTTTGTTGCAGTATATGGGTCCATGCTCACTGCAGAGCTGCTTCTCTGTGTGGGAGGAGCCAGGACTTTCCAATATCTCCAGCTTTTCATATCTCACCTGATCACAGGGTACAACTGACAGCCTCAGAGGGTCTTCTGAGCATCATCCTTAGTCTGGTGATTCACAGTTTTAAAAATTCTTTCAAAATAAACTATTTTTCTATTTCTTGTTGTTTGTTAGTCATGTCAAACTCTTTCGCCACTCCATGGACTGTAGCCTGCCAGGATCTGTCCATTGATTTCTCCAGGCAAGAATACTGGAGTGGGTTGCCATTTCCTTCTCCAGGGGATAGTCCCAACCCAGGGATTGAACACAAGTCTCCTGCATTGGCAGGCAGATTCTTTACCACTGAGCCCCTGATTAGATGCTTCATTTCCTATTAACATGCTAGGTGTATGTCTTGATTCTGAGTGAGCTGGATGATTTTAAACATGCCAAGGTCATCTACTGAAAGTTGCCCCCCCCTCCCCCCACCTCAGCAAGGCCAGCAATAAAATCATCCCAGACAGACTCAGAATTTTCAGATTGTCAAAGAGTATTCTTCTGTGGCTGGCATTAACTCATATTGTTTAAACAATATTATTTAATATTTTTTAAAAATCCTTACTGAGTTTTTTTCCCGATTTTTACCCCCTAGAGTTTAAGCCTGCTTATTTTCAGTCTGCTCTCAGAAATAGAGAACCACTCAAGGTATTATAATACAAATAATAGTAACAGTAACAACTAATTCCTTCTGCTTTATAAAGCAGTTTTTCACCGTAAGCTTTCCCATGTACTAAATTAACAATGTGACCATCCAGCAGTGGTCAAGATGGAGTCACCAGTCTCTCTCACTTTCCTTCTCTTTGCCGTTCATTGGCACCCTCTCCACTGCTGGGACAGGAGAAACAGAAAAGAGACGTTTATCAGACATTTTTGCTATATCTTCATTTTAAGTAATTGTTCAGTGCGGGCTTATAAATAATCTTGGGATTATCTGCCTTCTTTATCCATTAATATAAAAAGCTGAAACTTTTTGGTAATTGTGTTTAAACCCAATTATTCTGGATAACTCTGAATTTGTTAAATAATTCCCCAGTATACTGACACATATATATGGTTTTTAGGAAGATAGTAATGATGACCCTGTAGGTGAGACAACATAGAGACACAGAGGTATAGAATGGACTTTTGCCCTCTGAGGGTGAGGCAGAGGGTGGGATGATTTGGGAGAATGGCACTGAAACATGTATACCATCATATAAGAAACGAAGCGCCAGTCTATGTTTGATACAGAATACAGGATGCTTGGGGCTGGTGTACGGGATGATCCGGGGACATGGTGTGGGGTGGGAGGTGGGAGGAGGCACTGGGAGACTGTGTACACCTGTGGCTGATTCATGTCAGTGTATGGCAGAACCAATACAGTGTTGTAACACAGAATAAAGTATTAAAAAAAATTCCCCAACTCTCACTTCTCAAGTCTCAAGTCTCACTTCTCTACTCTCAAACCATTTCCCAAGAATGTCTCATTTCATAAGAAATAAAGCTTTTAAAAGTTATTTCTAGTATAGTATGTTATATCAAGAAGTAAAATGTGTAATAATCCTATGATGCAGTTATTTATTGAGTTTTTCATGCAAGAAGGATTAAGTGTATATGAATTTCTCATCTATCCTGCATATTAATAAATACTGTGAAGATTGCAACATTACTGAAGCTTGCCTGTGAAAAAAACATAGAGACACAGAGGTATAGAATGGACTTTTGCCCTCTGAGGGTGAGGCAGAGGGTGGGATGATTTGGGAGAATGGCACTGAAACATGTGTACCATCATATAAGAAACGAAGCGCCAGTCTATGTTTGATACAGAATACAGGATGCTTGGGGCTGGTGTACGGGATGATCCGGGGACATGGTGTGGGGTGGGAGGTGGGAGGAGGCACTGGGAGACTGTGTACACCTGTGGCTGATTCATGTCAGTGTATGGCAGAACCAATACAGCGTTGTAACACAGAATAAAGTATTAAAAAAAATTCCCCAACTCTCACTTCTCAAGTCTCAAGTCTCACTTCTCTACTCTCAAACCATTTCCCAAGAATGTCTCATTTCATAAGAAATAAAGCTTTTAAAAGTTATTTCTAGTATAGTATGTTATATCAAGAAGTAAAATGTGTAATAATCCTATGATGCAGTTATTTATTGAGTTTTTCATGCAAGAAGGATTAAGTGTATATGAATTTCTCATCTATCCTGCATATTAATAAATACTGTGAAGATTGCAACATTACTGAAGCTTGCCTGTGAAAATATAAAGTAAGGATTTGCTGCCAAAACAACTGATAGTTTATTTTATATCCTGGTGACCTCAGTCCCTAAGTATGAAAACACATTTGCTTTTCAATGGGATTTTTTGATTCCCGGGTGTCATTTCATCTGTCTGAGAGTCATGGGATGGGATGTCATCGCTAAACAGCATCACGATGCGGCAGCCCATATGAGGAGTGGAGGATTTGGAGAGAGGCCAGTCCATTCCCTCCCAGCAATATATTATTGCTGATAGGAGCAAGGTTTCTCATTTACTGCACAGAGCTTCTAGCTGAGGTGGTCCACATTACACGCATAAGGTGCTATGTCATCAAGGTTACTGGACACAGCAGCTCACATGCCTTGCCTTATTTAATCCTCTCAACCACAGCATGGGATCAGTTCTGAAATTACTCCCATTTTGCAGATGTAGAAACTGAGGCTCAGAGGGTTAAGAAGTTTGTCCAAGCTCACATACCTAAGTAATGCCAGGACCAGCCACGTATTTGAGCTCAGGTATATTTAATTCCAGAGCCCATATATGATATATGTGTATATGACATTATCATCTTGCAAACCCAGGTTCAAGTCTTAACACTATCATTTGATGTTTGTCCTTAATAAATTACTTAAAACTTCTATTCATTCTCATTTCCTTCAACTGTAATGGAGACAATAGGATGTATTCCATAGAGCTGTTATTGTGACAATTAAATGAGATAATTCCCCAAAGTGTGATAAAGTAAAAAATAATCGTGACAGCTGGCACCAGAGTTATACTAAGAGACAGAATTGTCTTGGAAAAGAATATTCCAAGCTGCAAGGGGGTGAGGCTGAGGATAAGGGCTGGAATAATGTGACGAAAGAGTGAAAATGATAAACTCCCTGCAGAAGAAAAGCAGGGCTTGGAGGAAGCCGGAGAAGGAAGGAGAGCGCTCGGGGAAGGGAGCGGAGGGAGGTTTGGCAGCCTCAGGACAAAGGCACCAAGAGAAAAATTCCAAGAGTGACTGAGGTCAAAGAATTTCACAGAGGATGTTGCAGTCAGACCTGACTAAGCCCAGCACTCCCAGCGTCAGGTTTTCTGTTTTTGTGATGTGAACAGGTTTTACCTCAAATACCTCCCTGATCCCCACCCAGAGAAGCCTTCTTCAGACCCTCTCTAAAATGTCTCCATCACCTTCCTTTCATACTCCACTGAACTTTTCCTTGTAGCTTCTATAACTACTTAAACTTATTCTACACACACATATCCAGATAGAATAGAATGGACAGATGATAGATAAATCTGTTCTTGCCACCAGGATACCAGCTTCATGAGGACAAGGAAAAGTGTGTTTGCTACTAAAGTCACAGCCTGTAGAACAGTACCTGCCACCTAGAAGACGTCCCAAATGCGTTTGAATTAATGAATCAATGGTGCTGATGAAACCAAGGTTAATGAGGGTGTCCCTATCCTCATTCAAGTACAGTCATGTCTTTACTCTTGTGTTTGAAGTCCATAAATTTCCCATCACTTCTTTGCTCCACCAAATGAACTGTCGTGGCTCCCTATAAATTTGTCTGTGTTCATTGTAGAGAATAGAGATAATACACAAAAGGCAGATTTTTATCTCAGTGACCTGGTGCTAACAGTTTTGTTTCTACCTTATTTTGTATTCTTCCATTAACTTGCTGTTGCAATGAAATGGTGTCTGCAGAGATGGGAGATGAGATGCCTTTAAAATGCAGCCAGAACCCCTGCACATGCCCTCCTCTGTGTCCTGCAGTGGTAGAAGGGCTTCCTTGATCCCAAAAGAGCTATGAAGTCGAGTGATTTTAGGAATCTGAATCATTTCCCTCTAAACAGTAGAAGTAAACTAGACAGCATCCAAATAGGAAACAGGAATATTTATTGCACTGCGAAATGTGACTTCCCAAACACTGAGCCACACAAGAAAATCAATCAGATTGCTTTAGAATCTCATCGTTCTCTCTTATTTCATCAAAGATTATAACACTAGTTGATCTTGCACTTTATAACACTAATTTTAAAACAAATAACTTTCAGTTTGTGCCTTCTACACTACCGTGGGTAAAATAGATAGTGGGAAGCTGCTGTAAAGCATAAGAAGTTCAGCGTGGTGTTCTCTGGTGACCTAGATGGCTGGGATGGGAATGGGCTGGGAGAAGGGCCCAAGAGGGAGAGGATATATGTGTGCGTACAGCTGCTTCACTTCACTATACAGCAGAAACTGATACAACACTGTAGAACCATTAGATTCCAATAAAAAATTTTAAATGTTTAAAAACACTTTCAAATATTTCCAAAGTTCAAATCAGTCTTTAGTAGAAGAAAATCTACCACTACTAACAATATTCAAGAAGAATGTGCTGTAAATCCTTAAGCTAATTCTGAAGAGAAAGTCCAAAAATGTTTTGAGAGGCACCATCACTGAAATAAATGGAGCGCTTCCTCATATGACCAATCAATTAAATGTACACATTTTATTAAGAGAATTCTATTTTCAGGTATATCTTCTATTACACTTGCACATATTTAGTTTATGGTACATTAACTCTTTCAGTGTGCATTTCAGTTAATTAAAAAGTGGTTCATTACAACTTGTACAACTATGGAAAAACTATATCTTTTCAAAGATTACTTACTTTGGAAACACACGGTGCTGGGCAAGCATTTTGAACTATGCAAATAGCTATAAAAATTACTATCCTCGAACTCCATTAATTTCTTTGAGGTTTTACTTCAAAAAGAGACCTTCCTTAAAAGGGTGCTTATTCAAAAGACATTCCTGATTAAATGCTGTTATAAGTAATAAAACTATTAAGAAGAAGAAGGTAGGAGGGGAATGGAGGAAGAAGGAGGAAAACAAACATTTCTGGGTGACAAAGATTTCCAAATTCCAGTCAAGACCCCAGTGATTTTCAATAGTTATTATTGTTCAGTTGTGGCATGGTATCCGACTACTTTGCAGCTGTGGACTATAGCCTGCCAGGCTCCTGTGTCCACAGGATTTCCCAGGCAAGAAACGAGTGAGTTGCCATTTCCTTCTCCAGGGAATCTTCCAGACCAAGAGACTGAATCCCCGTCTCCTGCAGTAGCAGGTGGATTCTTTGCCACTGTACCACCTGGGAACTCACTATGGAAATTTTAATAAGTTAAATATATTTGTCAGGACCTTTGAGTCTCATTCCCAGGCTTGGTTAACAGTAAATTAAAATGTGTGTCCCTTTTGAGCTGTTACTATATTCAAAATTTGAATTTAGTGGCCAGTCTACCCAGCTTTGCCAGTTCCTTCAAGCTGACATTGATCTTTTTTCATATGGTCTCGATAGGCCACTTCAAATAATTTACCAGTTATTTCAGTCAAAAGTAGCAGATTGGTAATATACACAAGCTCATTCATTATAATCTCAGGAAAAGCCACAGGAGTATATTATAAATAATAGCACCCCAGGAGAGTCACGGAGAAAGGCTGGCTTAGAAAGTTCTCTGCTCCTTCATTACTTTGCTGAGGCTTGCTCGGTCTACATTCTATAGGACAGAGATTTCTCATATTGATCTGATAAATGCACTGTGGCATATTTCGAGAAAAAAGATAATCATTATACAGGGAGCTCGGGGCTGGTACACGGGATGACCCAGAGGGGTGGGATGGGGAGGGAGGTGGGAGGGGAATTCAGGATAGGGAACACATGTACACCCATGGGGGATTCATGTTAACGTATGGCAAAACTAACACAGTATTGTGAAGTAATTAGCCTCTAATTAAAATAAATTAATTAAAAAGTAGTGGGAGAGTTCCACGCTGAGGTCAAAGGCACTAAGGGGGAACAAAGAACACAGAGGTTTCCACTTACTAGGGAACAAATCAGGGACTCAGCTCTGGTTATGACAAAGGAGTCTGATTCTGAATCATTCAAGAGATGTAAATTGCTCTAGAAGCTTAGAGCTTGTTATAGACTGCTGGCCTTGAAATGAAACCACCACTAGGGAAAATGGAAACAGAAAAGCTTAAATATATTCCTTTGTAGTTCCCTAGAGCTTTTGTTTATGCCCAGGGTGTTTCTGGTGGAAACAGCCTTAGGAGACAAGAGTGCTGTTTTGAAAATTGTCCTTGTCTTTTCAGAACACTGAGAAAAATCCGTATTTCAGCTCTTCCACTTCTGCCTGCCTTTTGAGCAAAACGAACTCTGGAAACAGTTTCTCTCCTGATTAACCAAATTATTTAATTTTGCTCATGTAAAAATTAAACTATTGATTCAATGTTTCAGCAATTTTAAAACTTCAAAACCAAATTTAATAATCATTTATCCCCCATGTATTTATTTTAGCTCCTATAGAATACAGGAGAGATGATAGAGAAAACCCAGCAAGGTTGTTACTCTTATGATGCTGACTTTGTAGTTAGGGCAGTGAGGGAAGGGGTTACAAAAATAAGTAAGTAAAAGAGAAATCTAACAGGTGGTGCTCAGTACTGGAATCAAAATAAAAGTCTATGATGACCTAGAGGTGTAGGATGGGGGTGAGGTGGGAGGAAGGTCCAAGAGGGAAGGGATATATGTATACATATGGCTGATTTACATTGTGTAAATGTAAATCAGCAGAAACCAACACAACATTGTAAAGCCATTATAGTTAAAAAAAAAAAAAAAGCCAGTCTGACAGAGGGACAGACAGAAGGCTCTTCTCAATTGACTCGTCAGGGAAGTCTTCTCAAGAGGCAACAGCTGAGCTAAGGATTGAATGATAAGAAGGAGCCAGCAGTGCAATAATCAGGGGGGAAAAAAGCATCTGCAAAGAGTCCGACACTACTGCGCACACATACGCAAACAGCCAGTGTAAAAGCCTTTGAGTAGAATGAGTACGGTCTGTCCTAGGAACAGGAAGGCCAGGCTAGGTAAGCGGGATGGAATGCGTTCCAGCCCGCGCAGCGAGGGCTGCCCATCTTGACTGCATTGGGAAACATCAGGGCAGTCAATTGTGATCTGATTTCTCTCTGCTTCCAGTACAATTTCACTTCACTGTTAATTAACCTAAGATATTGTATTAATTGATTCAACTTCCATGTTCAAAAACCATCTTATACACCATCTGCCTATAGAAGAAGGTTCAAATTATTTAGTTTGACATTTCCAGACCCCCCAAAACTTACACTTAACCCGTCTGTACTACTTTATGCCCCTCTGCTCTTCTAATAAATATTCTCTTCTAGCCAGACCTTGATTCCAACCCTCCTTTTATTTCATCCTCGTGATATTTTTCCCTCCTGCCATACCCTGTTATGTGGCATACCTTTTTTCTTCTCTCAACAAAATTCATATTAAGTTTTCAGAAGTCTTTTTGAAACTCTTGAAACAAAAATTTAACAGAGTGACTTAAATAAAAATAGAAACTCTCTAGCTTAAGTAAATTAAATATACAAAGAAAAATAAACTTTAGGCAGAGTTATATCCAGAGGTGAATGTCATTTACTTTGAGATCACCTTGGCTCTGTATGGCTTTGTGTGTTGATGTTGACTTCATCCCCAGGCTGGCTTCCTTCGGGACAGCAAAACTGGCTGCAAAAGGCCTTGTACTGGATTCAATCAGTTGATTTCAGTTTAGTCGCTCAGTCGTGTCTGATTCTTTGTGACTCCATGAATTGCGGCACACCAGCTCCCTGTCCATAACCAACTCCCTGAGTTTAACCAAACTCTTGTCCATCAAGTCAGTGATACCATCCAGCCATCTCATCCTCTGTTGTCCCCCTTTCCTCTTGCCCCCAATCCCTCCCAGCATCAGAGTCTTTTCCAGTGAGTCAACTCGTCACATGAGGTGGCCGGAGTACTGGAGTTTCAGCTTCAGCATCAGTCCTTCCAATGAACACCCAGGACTGGCCTCCTTTAGGATGGACTGATTGGATCTCCTTGTAGTCCAAGGGACTCTCAAGAGTCTTCTCTAACATCAGTGTTCAAAAGCATCAAATTTTCTGTGCTCAGCTTTCTTTACAGTCCAACTCTCACATCCATACATGACCACTGGAAACACCAAAGCCTTGACTACAGGGACCTTTGTTGGCAAAGTCATGTTTCTGCTTTTCAATACGCTATCTAGGTTGGTCATAACTTTCCTTCCAAGGAGTAAGTGTCTTTCAGTTTCAGGGCTGCAATCACCATCTACAGTGATTTTGGAGCCCCCCTAAATAAAGCCTGACATTGTTTCCACTGTTTCCCCATCTATTTGCCATGAAGTGATGGGACCAGATGCCATGATCTTCGTTTTCTCAATGTTGAGCTTTAAGCCAACTTTTTCACTCTCCACTTTCACCTTCATCAAGAGGCTTTTTTATTTCCTCTTCACTTTCTGCCATAAGGGTGGTGTCATCTGCATATCTGAGGTTACTGACATTTCTCCCGGCAATCTTGATTCCAGCTTCTGCTTCTTCCAGCCAGCATTTCTCATAATGTACTCTGCATATAAGTTAAATAAGCAGGGTGACAATATACAGCCTTGATGTACTTCTTTTCCTATTTGGAACCAGTCTGTTGTTCCATGTCCAGTTCTAACTGTTGCTTCCTGACCTGCATATAGGTTTCTCAAGAGGCAGGTCAGGTGGTCTGGTATTCCCATCTCTTTCAGAATTTTCCAGTCTATTGTGATCCACACAGTCAAAGGCTTTGGCATAGTCAAGAAAGCAGAAATAGATGTTTTTCCTGGAACTCTCTTGCTTTTTTCCATGATCTAGCGGATGTTGGCAACTTGATCTCTGGTTCCTCTGCCTTTTCTAAAACCAGCTTGAATATCAGGGAGTTCATGGTTCACGTACTGCTGAAGCCTGGCTTGGAGAATTTTGAGCATTACTTTACTAGTGTGTGGTAGTTTGAGCATTCTTTGGCATTGCCTTTCTTTGGGATTGGAATGAAAACTGAACTTTTCCAGTCCTGTGGCCACTGCTGAGTCTTCCAAATGTGCTGGCATGTTGAGTGCAGCATTTTCACAGCATCATCTTTCAGGGTTTGAAATAGTTCTACTAGAATTTTATCACCTCCACTAGCTTTGTGCATAGTGATGCTTTCTGAGGCCCACTTGACTTCACATTCCAGGATGTCTGGCTCTAGGTGAGTGATGACACCATCATGATTATCTGGGTCATGAAGATCTTTTTTGTACAGTTCTGTGTATTCTTGCCACCTCTTCTTAATATCTTCTGCTTCTGTTAGGTCCATACCATTTCTGTCCTTTATCACACCCATCCTTGCATGAAATGTTCCCTTGGTATCTCTAATTTTCTTGAAGAGATCTCTAGTCTTTCCCATTCTAAACTCATGTCCACTGGGAACCAGTGAATGTGGCCTTAGTTGGAAATAGAATCTCTATAGGCGTAATCTTTGGTAGCTCAGATGATAAAGAATCTGCCTGCAGTGCAGGAGACCCAGGTTTGATCCCTGAGTCAGGAACATCCTCTGGAGAAGGGAGTGGCAACCCACTTCAGTATTCTTGCCTGGACAATTCCACGGACAGCAGAGCCTGGCGGGCTATAATCCATGGGGTTGCAAAGTTGGACAAGACTGAGCAACTAACACACACAAACACTGGTGTAATCAAGTTAATATGAAGTCAAACTGAGTTTTAACAAAGGGGGTGGAGGGAATTGGTTTTTCCCTAGAGCTTTCAAGGGGAGCCCTGTTCTGTCAACACGTTCCTTGTGGACATCTAGCTTCCAGAACTGAGAGAATGCATTTCTGTTTTAAGTCACTTAGTTTGTGGTGGTCTGTTACAGCTGCTCTAGGAAAACCAACACAGCCCATCTCTGCTTACCTACCACGCAGGGGAGTAGAAAAAGATATACCTGGTATTTCTCATGGGAAAGAAGCTTCTTTTCAGAAGCCTCAGCAACTTTCTCCTGTCTCTTATCCCTGTGTCTGTCTGAATCAGTCATGGCATCCAGAGGTACTTGAAACTAATAGATTGTCTCTCCCATTTAAGTCACAAGGAGAATTTGTTGAGGGGGTATTCCTGCCCTTTCCCTACTCAAAAATAAACATCCCACATAGCATTCATTTCCTTTGTTAGGAAAAGAGGGAAATACATGCTAGCAAAGGAATCAACTCCATTGTTGATAGCAATCTGCATGATTTTACCTGGGAGTTACAGAAAATCTGACGCTATTATGGCTTAGACACTGAAGAAATGTACTCTCTCACATAATAGGAGACCTAGTACTGTCTCACATAATGGGCAGTCTAGAGGCAGATCAAGCTCCAGGCGCAGTACAAGTAGGCCTCCTGCTCTGAATCTCACCTCTTCTCCGGTCTCAGCCTTTCTGCCTGTCTCAGGTTTGCCTTTGTGCTAGGTTCCCTCATGATGTTAACATGACCACTGGAAGCAACCAGGACAACGATCTTTTTCCTGCACAGTAACAGAGAATAAAAATCTCATTCTCAATTGTGGAACAAGTCCTTCCTTTTAGATTCAGTTCAGTCCCTCAGTCATGTCCCGACTCTTTGTGACCCCATGGACTTCAGCACGCCAGGCCTCACTGTCCAACACCAACTCCCAGAGTTTACTCAAACTCATGTCTATTGAGTCGGTGATGCCACCCAATCATCTCATCATCTGTTGTCCCCTTCTCCTCCCACCTTCAGTCTTTCCCAGCATCAGGGTCTTTTCCAGTGAGCCAGCTCTTCCCATCAGGTGGCCAAAGTATTGGTGCTTCAGCTTAGCATCAGTTCTTCCAATGGATATTCAGGACTGATTTTCTTTAGGATGGACTGGTTGAATCCCCTTGCAGTCCAAGGGACTCTCAAGAGTCTTCTCCACACCACAGTTCAAAAGCATCAGTTCTTCAATGCTCAGCTTTCTTTATAGTCCAGCTGTCACATTCATCCATGACTACTGGAAAAACCATAGCTTTGACTAGATGGACTTTTGTTGACAAAGTAATGTCTCTGCTTTTTAATATGCTATCTAGGTTGGCCATAACTTTTCTTCCAAGGAGCAAGCATCTTAATTTCATGGCTGCAGTCACCATCTGCAGTGATTTTGTAGTCCCCCAAAATAAAGTCTGTCACTGTTTCCATTGTTTCCCCATCTACTTGTCATGAAATGATGGGACCAGATGCCATGATCATAGTTTTCTGAATGTTGAGTTTTAAGCCAACTTTTTCGCTCTCCTCTTTCACTTTCATCAAGAGGCTCTTTAGTTCTTTGCTTTCTGCCATAAGGGTGGTGTCATCTGCATATCTCAGGTTATTGATATTTCTCCTGGCAATCTTGATTCCAGCTTCTGCTTCTTCCAGCCCAGCATTTCTCATAATGTACTCTGCATATAAGTTAAATAAGCAGGATAACAATATGCAGCCTTGACATACTCATTTTCCTATTTGGAACCAGTCTGTTTTTCTATGTCCAGTTCTAACTGTTACTTCCTGACCTACATACAGATTTCTCAGGAGGCAGGTCAGGTGGTCTGGTATTCTCATCTCTTTCAGAATTTTCCACAGTTGATTGTGATCCACACAGTCAAAGGCTTTGGCATAGTCAATAAAGCAGAAATAAATATTTTTCTGGCACTCTCTTGTTTTTTCAATGATCCAATGGATGTTGGCAATTTGATCTCTGGTTCCTCTGCCTTTTCTAAAACCAGCTTAAATATCTGGAAGTTCACGGTTCACGTGCTGTTGAAGCCTGGCTTGGAGAATTTTGAGCATTGCATTGCTACTGTGTGAGATGAGTGCAATTGTGTGGTAGTTTGAGCATTCTTTGGCATTGTCTTTCTTTGGGATTGGAATGAAAACTGAACTTTTCCAGTCCTGTGGCCATTGCTGAGTCTTCCAAATTTGCTGGCATATTGAGTGCAGCACTTTCACAGCATCATCTTTTAGGATTTGAAATAGCTCAACTGGAATTCCATCACCTCCACTAGCTTTGTTCATAGTGATGCTTCCTAAGGCCCATTTGACTTCACATTCCAGGATGTTGGCTCTAGGTGAGTGATCACACCATTGTGATTATCCAGGTCATGAAGATCTGTTTTGTATAGTTTTTCTGTGTATTCTTGCCACCTCTTCTTAATATCTTCTGCTTCTGTTAGGTCCATACCATTTCTGTCCTTTATTGTGCCCATCTTTGCATGAAATGTTCCCTTAGTATCTCTAATTTTCTTGAAGAGATCTCTAGTCTTTCCCATTCTATTGTTTTCCTCTATTTCTTATCATTGTTCAGTGAGGAAGGCTTTCTTATCTCTCCTTGCTATTCTTTGGAACTCTGCATTTAAACAGGTAAATCTTTCCTTTTCTCCTTTGCCTTTTGCTTCTCCTGTTTTCATAGTTGTTTGTAAGGCCTCCTCAGACAACCATTTTGCCTTTTTGCATTTGTTTTTCTTGGGAATGGTCTTGATCACTGCCTCCTGTACAATATCACCCCGTGCATGGTTATTCAGGCACTCTATCAAATCTAATCCCTTGAGTCTATTTGTCACTTCCACTGAATAGTCATAAGGGATTTGATTTAGGTCATATCTGAATGGTCTAGTGGTTTTCCCTACTTTCTTCAATTTAAGTCTGAATTTGGCAATATGGAGCTCATGATCTGAACTACAGTCAGCTCCCGGCCTTGTTTTTGCTATAGAGCTTCTCCATCTTTGGCTGCAAGGAATATAATCAATCTCTTTTCAGTATTGACCATCCGGTGATATCCATGTGTAGAGTCTTCTCTTGTGTTGTTGAAAGAGGTTTTTTGCTATGACCAGTGCATTCTCTTGGCAAAACAGTTACCCTTTGCCTTGCTTCATTCTGTACTCCAAGTCCAAAATTTCCCATTACTCCAGGTATTTCTTGACTTCCTACTTTTTCACTCCAGTCCCCTCTGATGAAAAGGACATCTTTGGGGGGTGTTAGTTCTAGTAGGTCTTGTAGGTCTTCATAGAACCATTCAACTTCAGCTTCTTCAGCATTATTGTTTGGGGCATTGACTTGGATAACTGTGATATTGAATGGTTTGCCTTGGAAACGAACAGAGATCATTCTGTTGTTTTGGTGATTGCACCCAGGTACTGCATTTCGGACTCTTTTGTTGACCATGATGGCTGCTCCATTTCTTCTAAGAGGGATTTTAGTTTGATTGGATCCATTTAGGTCTTGTTCCTAGACCAGTATCAGTTACTGGGGGAAATGCCAGACACTGACGGGCATTAAGTTTAGTTCCTTGGACAAATCCTGTGGGAGGAGAAGAATGAAGGGATACAATTACCAAGATGCTTCATATTATACTAATCAGGGTTCTCCCTTGGAGCTTAGGATGGAGTCCGCTTTCCCTAAGATATGTGTCCTGCATAGGAGAGGGTTTCTGAAAAATATGCAAAGAAGGCTGAATCGATGTCCATCAAAGTATCGTTTCGAATGCAATTTGGATCCCACCTCCTCCATGTAGCCTCTCTAGATTAACCTGAAACAAAGGCTCTCTGAGTTCCTTCAAGCACTTATT
This sequence comes from Madoqua kirkii, assembly GCA_006408675.1. Taxonomy (NCBI): domain Eukaryota; kingdom Metazoa; phylum Chordata; class Mammalia; order Artiodactyla; family Bovidae; genus Madoqua; species Madoqua kirkii. Next base: position 68,782 of record SJYC01111040.1, on the reverse strand, counting down.
GTTCACACTGATATTTCACACTTCCTTCTGTTTTTCATAGTATTTTTATGTACATATTTCTGACCTGATCTAAATCCTTAAGATTAGAGTATGTGTTACCCTCCTCTGTGTATTGCAATATACTTCATGTATCACCTTGTCTGGAATAGTTTATGCTCAGTAAAATCTGTTGCCTATTTGATTTAGTTCTTATTTAAACATAAAGAACCAGGCAGCTTTGAAACTTAGCAACAGAAATATAGATTCAGCTCACTAATTCAGTTCTTCCTTCTTCCTAATAGAAATCTCCCCCTGATCATTGTCTCTCAGGAGTTTTCCATGCAGACATATTTATGATTCTCAGCCATTGAATCTGTACTTAATAAAATGGTTAGATTTTTAACCTAATTAAATAGTGAAAAAGCACTGATAATACGTGGCTTGGCTAATATTTTGAGTGAGAATCTGAATAAGATACAAAAGCCAAAGTAATAATATAAGTTTCATTGTGGAAGCTGAGTAAGATGAAGGAAGACTGCTTCAATTGGGCAGAGATTTTTCATCATTTTTTCCATTTTAATAATGAATTACAAATGTGCTTCCCCATGTAAATGGTAGGCATTTTAAAAAATTAATTCATTCATCATTTATTTTACTTTACAATATTATATTGGTTTTGCCATACATTGACTTGAATCCGCCATGAGTGTACATGTGTTCCCCATCCTAAAGCCCCCTCCCACCTCCCTCCCCATCCCATCCCTCTGGGTCGTCCCAGTGCACCAGCCCAAAGCACCCTGTATCATGCATCAAACCTGGACTGGCAATTGTTTCACACATGATATTACACATTTTCAATGTCATGCTCCCATATTGAATGATAGACTTTTCAGCAGATGCTAGGTCTAATCTAGTAGTCATGCATAAAAGTTTTAGGAGTTCCATTACTCAACATTATTTTATTAAATTTCTCTTATCTTTGTAAATAATTATACTATGTTCAGTAGCAGAATTTTTAAGAAGGATTTCTTATCTAAAAATCTCAGGTATCTAGCATGAATTTTGATTGTAATTCATTAAGGGGATTATCAACACTTGGAAGATGTCTTGAGGATATCCGGAATTTTCCCTACAAATGAATTCCAGTATTTCTAAAGTTATTATTGTTATCATTAATAAGTATTATAATGTTCTGGTCTAGATACATAACCCAAAGTGATCAAAATGGTCAAGGTTGTGTTTCAAGGAAATTTCATCTTTCAGATGATGAAAATAAATAATTTAAATCTTTTATTTAAAAATAGAGTTGAAATAAAAATGTCAAGATGAAATCACCCTATTTTCCTTCTAAGAAGGAAGTGAAGGCAAGAAAATTGGAGGCACAAGCTCCCAGCAAGGGTTTCCCAGGTGGCACTAGTGGTAAAGAACCTGCCTGCCAATGCAGGAGACTTGAGATGCAGGTTTGATTCCAGGTCAGGAAGATCCCTTGAAGTAGGAAATGGCAACCCTCTCCAGTATTCTTGCCTGTAGAATCTCATGGACAGAGGAGCCCGGCAGGCTGCAGTCCATGGGTTCGCACAGAGTTGGACACCGCTGAGGCAGCTTAGCACGCACACTCCCAGCAACCTTCCTCTGGGTTAGTGCAGATACCAAAGGCTGCCTTAAGTGTGCAGGTGGATTACCACTCATCTCCTAACCTAGTAAGTTTGGCCTCAACCTAGAGACTGTCATACAGAGTGAAGTAGTCAGAAAGAGAAAGACAAATATCGTATATTAACACATATATGTGGAATCTGAAAAAAATTGGTATAGATGGTCTTATTTACAAAGGAGAAATAAAGATACAGACATGAAGAACAAACATATAGATACCAGGGGGAAGGAGGGCATGGGATGGATTGGGAGATTAAGTTTACATACATACAGTATTGATACTAGGTATAGAATAGATAACTAATGAGAATCTACTGTATAGCTCAGGGAACTATACAAAGCTCTGTGATGACCTAAATGGGAAGGATCCAAAAAAGGAGAAGTATATGTTATGGCTGATTCACTTTGCTATACAGCACAAACTACAATGTTGTAAAGCAACTATATTCCAATAAAAGTAAACAAAAGAAGAAAGAATAATATTATGAAAATAGGCTTTAAAATTTTTCAACCAAGAAGAAGTTGAGCTCTAATAGTGATTCAAATCTCTAGGAACATTTCATGTCTACTGGCCATATTCAAGTCACTAGACAGAGTGAGGAAGAATATGGTTAGAGGTTTCAACACCAAATCTTAGCTCTGAGTCCTTCCAGGCACATCTTTTCCCTCTTCCGTTCGAAGTAGGTATGTTTTTAACTCTTCTGTAGATCAACTTCAAGAGCTCTCAGGGAGGCTGAAAGGAAAGGCAGGTGGAGAGCAGGTGTTTCAAAGAGAATGAGATACAAATGGTCAAACTTGGTTTGACAGGAAGTATTTCCAAGGCATAAGATTAAAAAAAAATAATCCCAATTTCCTGAGAAGAAGTTGGTTTGGGATAGTGAGGGTGGGGGCTCTGGCAGTTACATACACCAAAGCCCTCCTGACCCAGCAGACACAGGGTAGCAATGGGATGTAGCAGTTGAGGGAGCCATGGCCTATCTGAGTCCAAACACCAATGTCATTTCTTACTGTGTGACCCTGAAATGTTACCTAACTTTGGCTAGATCCAATTTTCCTATCTATAAAATGACAGGGATAACAGGTCATTCTCAGCAGGGTGGTGGTGAAGATTAAATGATCCAGTCCATGTGAAACAGCTAGATAAAGTTCTGCTGCTGCTGCTAAGTCGCTTCAGTCGTGTCCGACTGTGCGACCCCATAGACGGAAGCCCACCAGGTTCCCCCATCCCTGGGATTCTCCAGGCAAGAACATTGGAGTGGGTTGCCATTTCCTTCTCCAAGATAAAGGTCTGGAACATGTTAAATATTCCTTGAATGTGAGCAACCATTGCAATTACTAGGGGGAAACCAGTCTGCTTGGGGCCCACTCTTGATCCTCTGCCTCATGGCTCTTAGCGAGCTGGGCAATATTCTACAAACGGAAGAAGCTGCTTCCCTGTGTCTCATCTTTTCCCTGTCATTTTTCTTCTAGAATGACTTATTCTCAAAAGAGATGAAAATAATAATGTTTCCATTTATATTGTATTATCCTTATTTTCTTTAGTCCCTCAGAAATGCTCTGGTATTATCGAATTAGGCACGTTTTGAAGATTACATCCCATAGAACTAATCAAACTGAACCGTTTTTTGTTCCTGATAATACCCTGGATTCTCATCCATTAATGTAACAGCTGCACTACTTTTAAAGGAGACTGAGAATACACGCTGCAGACTTTTAGCACTCGGTAGCTTCAATCATGATTGTTTACTGAACACTCATATTCTCTGTGTTATGTGGTTTAGCTTTCTAATGTCAACACTCATTCACTGTAGATAATCATGAGTCTGCAGCACACAGAGGCAGCCCTGCTCAATTCAAAATCTTTTATTCTGGTTGAGCTTTCTAACTCTTTATTAACACTAAGCTCTCATATCATATTTCTGAATACATCTAATGAAAGGTAATCATTTGGAAACCTTTCCTCCTGAGTACCAAACTAGTATTTCAACATTGCATAACCTTCTAATAGTGGAGTGCTATTCGAAGATTGTCATTATGTCTGAAACACACATCTGATGTGGCCTGTACATTTAGATGTCTTCCGTGTTTGAGATTTGACTTACACTCTTATTTCCCCTCCATGAAGTTCAGTCAGTCACTTCAGTCACTCAGTTATGTCCAACTCTTTGCCACTGCTGGACTGCAGCATGCCAGGCTTCCTTGTCCATCACCAACTCCCAGAGCTTGCTCAAACTCATGTCCATCAAGTTGGTGATGCCATCCAACCATCTCATTTTCTGTTGTCTCCTTCTCCTGCCTTCAATCTTTCCCAGCATCAGGGTCTTTTTTCAATGAATCAGTTCCTCATATCACATGGCCAAAGTATTGGAGCTTCAGCATCAATCCTTCTAATGAATATTCAGGGTTAATTTCCTTTAGGATTGACTGGTTTGATTTCCTTGCAGTCCAAGGGATTCTCAAGAGTCTTCTCCTGCATACAAATGTCCCCTAAAATGCAGGTGTAACACCAAATGCCTTCTCCCTTTTTCTCTAGGCTATGTCTTAATTCTAACAATATATGCATGCATGACAAAGGAAAACTTCATCATTTACATATTCTTTGTAAATGATAGAAAACAGCTAATTATTTGGTATTATTTCTGACTAAGGTTTCAGATGCTTGACCAAGATCCTGTCTATAGAACTCACTTTTTATCTGAATATTTTGGTGGATTCTACTTAAAACATGTATTTATTAACATCATTCAAATGGTAGGAAAACTGAAACATAAGACCACCAAACTGTAATACATTTAAAAGACTTAATATTCCATTGACATCATATTTGGTTGAGAAAAAATTGTCTTCTAGCTTTTAAAATCTATTGGTAGTTACCACTGCTTATGTTGACTACTCTTTTAAAAAATGCTTTCCTTCTTTATTCTTAGCATAAATATGATATATGCTCATTCTAAGGAGTCAAACAGGCAAACAGAAAAATACGCAGGATAGTAGAAATCACTTGAAACCCATTCTCTGAAGACAGCCATCATTTGCATTTTGCCGGAAGCTAAAGACAGTGGAAAAGTTGGCTTAAAGCTCAACATTCAGAAAACTAAGATCATGGCATTTGCTCCCATCACTTCCTGGAAAATAGATGGGGAAACAGTGGAAACAGTCACAGACTTTACTTTTCTGGGCTCCAAAGTCACTGTGGGGTGGTGATTGCAGCCATGAAATTAAAAGACACTTGCTCCTTGGAAGGAAAGTTATGACCAACCTAGACACCATATTAAAAAGCAGAGACATTACTTTGCCAATAACGGTCCATCTAGTCAAGGCTATGGTTTTTCCAGTAGTCATGTATGGATGTGAGAGTTGGACTATAAAGAGGGCTGAGCACAGAAGAACTGATGCTTTTGAACTGTGGTGTTGGAGAAGACTCTTGAGAGGCCCTTGGACTGCAAGGAGATCCAACCAGGCCATGTTAAAGGAGATTAGTCCTGGGTGTTCATTGGAGGGACTGATGTTGAAGCTGAAGCTTCAGTGCTTTGGCACCTGACACGGAGAGCTGACTCATTGGAAAAGACTCTGATGCTGGGAAAGACTGAGGGCAGGAGGAGAAGGGGATGACAGAGGATGAGATGGTTGGATGGTATCACCGACACAATGGATATGGGTTTGGGTAGACTCCAGGAGTTGGTGATGGGCAGGGAGGCCTGGTGTGCTGTAGTTCATGGGGTCACAAAGAGTTGGACATGACTGAGCAACTGAACTGAAAGCTTAAAATTATCTATGAATTTGTACACATAGATATAATTCTACATCACATCTTAGATCCTGGTTTTTCCAGTAAGGAGTGTTTGGACATTTTTCCATGTCAGTAAATGCATGACTCTGCATCTGTGATTCTCATTATGTCCTCTATTCCCTTCCAGATAAAAGTAGAATGTAAAAGTTGAGTAGAATGTATAAGTGGAAGGATGTGGAAATAGGGAAAAGGGTTGAGAGCCACTAATCTCCATCATCACAGTTCCTAATCTAACTCATCCCTTCATGATTGATGTTTGTTTCCAGTATTTCACAATTATAAATGTGTTGGGTCCCAGCACAGAGACAGTTGTTTGAAAGGAGCTTGGGTCAGACCCACTTGCTGATCTTGGATAGCTTCCCAGAGAGGAAGGAGGCAACTGGGGCTCCCCCTGGAGATATAGATGCTGGTGGCAACCATTTCTGAGAGTTCATTCTACTGCAAGGAACTGATGCTCACAAGTTCCACTGTGGAGTCCACCCTCTAACCTATTAGCACCAGGGCCAGCAATGGGCAGGCACCAGTCTCAGACTCCCTGGGTTGAGCAGCCAGCCATGAGGGGACCCAGCCCCACCTTCAGCAGGTGAGCAGCCATCACACAGACAGGGGTCACTCTGTTCGTCAGTGTGCCAGAGCAGTCAGCCCATCACAGCAGAAGAGTCCATGGGGCCTTAGAGGGCAGAGTTGGACATGCCTGAGTGACTAAACAACACCACAACAAAGTGGAGATGAGCAATCTACTCGGTGAAGAGTTTAAGGCAGTGGTAATAAAGATGCTCAAGAAACTCAGGACAAGTGTGGATGAACACAGTGAGAATTTTAACAAAGAGTTAGAAAAGGTAGAGATGAACCATTGAAGACTCCAATAGCTGAAATGAAAACTAAGCATGAATCAACCATCAATTATAAGATACAGAGGAACAGATAGCCAACTAGAAGACAGAGTAGTGGAGATTACTACTGAACGGGACAAAGAATCAAAAGAAATGAGGACAGTTTAAGAAACCTCTGGGAAGATGTTGAATGTACTGACGTTCTCATTATAGGGGTCCCGGATGGTGAAGAGAGTGAAAGAGGTAGAGAGATTATTTAAAGAAATAATAGCTGAACACTTCCTAACCTAGGAAAGCAAACACATAATAGGTCCAGGAAGCACACAGAGTCCTAAACAAGATGAACCCACAGAGGAACACACCAAAGCATATTACAATTAAAATTATAAAAATTAAAAATAAAGTAAACCTATTGATCTAGGTAATTCTCCACTACCAGAGGATTAAAAATTCTTTTTTTTTTTCTTAAAGCCAACCTCTTCTTTTTCTTTCCTCAGCAGGTAAAACATATTGAAAACTACCATATAGAAAAATAAAACCCAGGCACCTTCACTTAGAAGTTTGCATGGCTGTGGCTAGGGTTTGGTTCCTGATTCTTATCTCTACCTTGGTTCTGAATCATGTTTCAAGGGCTAAATATAGTGATTACTGGTCCTTTATTCAAAAGGAGGGTTTTAAAGATCAGTGAAAGAGAAACTATGATATGAGATGATTTCATCTTATCCATAATCAGAAAATCATTTCACCTACTGGTGAGTTACTATGACTGTCTCATTCAGAAACAGATATGAAAGCTGCTAGGAACCATCAGCTTATGATTGTGTCAATTGTCTCCTCCATCCCTCAGCCCCAGGGAATGGGAGAAGCAACAACAGTGTGGTTCAATGAGGAGCCCTCTTGTTCTCTACCCACTAAAGACCTCTCCATATTTCCCTCTTTCTCCAGCTACTCCTGACTTTGTAAGTTTTTCATCTCCTCCTTCTCCAAAGTCCTTTCCTAATCTTGTTCTTCTCTTCCTAACAGAGAATGTTGTAAAGAGAAAATATTTTCATCTTTAGAACCACACAATCTTAAAAGGAGGGAAAGTCTTTGTGATTGTTGACACCAAACCTTTATTTCTTCAGAAGAGGAAAGAATGTCAGAAACAGAATTACAATTAGGTCCTGGGACCTCCAGACCAATTCATCTCCTATTAGCTGAATCTATGAAGTAAGCTACATCGTTAGTTTTAAAGGTAACTGTGGTCTGTATTGCCTGCCCAAGGAGGAGTCACACCAACTCAGGCAGCCTAACCCTCTTACAGATGGCTCCCTTTCAGTCAGTTCAGTCACTCAGTTGTGCCCCTCTCCTTGTGACCTCATGGGCTGCAGCACGCCAGGCTTCCCTGTCCATCACCAACTCCCAGAGCTTGCTCAAACTCATGTCCATGGAGTCATTGATGCCATTCAACCGTCTCATCCTCTGTTTTCCCCTTTTCCTCCCACCTTCAATCTTTCCCATCATCAAGATCTTTTCTAATGCATCAGTTCTTTGCATGAGGTGGCCAAAGTATTGGAGCTTCAGCTTCAGCATCAGTCCTTCCAATGAACACCCAAGACTGATCCTCTTTAGGATGGACTGGTTGGATCTCCTTGCAGTCCAACAGACTCTCAAGAGTCTTCTCCAACACCACAGTTCAAAAGCATCAATTCTTCAGCACTCAGCTTTCTTTATGGTCCAACTCCTACATCCATACATGACTACTGGAAAAACCATAGCTTTGACCAGATGGACCTTTGTTGGCAAAGTAATGTCTCTGCTTTTGAATATGCTGTCTAGGTTGGTTATAACTTTCCTTCCAAGGAGCAAGCGTTTTTTAATTTCATGGCTGCAGTCACCATCTGCAGTGATTTTGGAGTTCAAGAAAATAAAGTCTGTCACTGTTTCCATTGTTTCCCCATCTATTTGCCACGAAGTGATGGGACCAGATGCCATGATCTTAGTTTTTTAAATGTTGAATTTTAAGCCAGTTTTTTTACTCTCCTCTTTCACTTTCATCAAGAGGCTCTTTAGTTCTTCTTCACTTTCTGTAGTAAGGGTGGTGTCATCTGCATATCTGAGGTTATTTATATCTCTCCCCACATTCTTGATTCCAGCTTGTGCTTCATCCAGCTTGGCATTTCACATGATGTACTCTGCATATGTTAAATAAGCAGGGTGACAATAAAGCCCTGACATACTCCTTCCCCAATATTGAACCAGTCCATTGTTCCATATCCTGTTCTAACTGTTGCTTCTTGACCTGCATACAGGTTTCTCAGGAGGCAGGTAAGATGGTCTGGTATACCCATCTCTTGAAGAATTTTCCACAGTTTTTGTGATCCACACAATCAAAGCAGATGTTTTTCTGCAACTCTTTTGCTTGTTCTATGATCCAACAGATGTTGGCAATTTTATACATCTGATTAAAATGTGCAGAAACTCCATCAAGTGTCTGCTTGCCCTGGACACTCTTCCTCCATCTCACTCAACAGAGTCCATATCTACCATCTCCATTTATAATCACCTACAATTCCTGCTTTTCATGACTGGTAATAGGAGAATGTATGTGGCAGTGAAAGGCTCTATTGCAATGTTTTGATAATAAGCATCTTTGTTTAATATATTCTCCTTACAGAACATTAGAATTTATTTTATTTGAATTGTCATGCCAATTTTTTTGCCTCTATTAGAGTAGTATATATTTAAGAAAAGCATTGTTTTAAAATTAAGGTTTTCATTTTAAATGATCATTTATCTTTTCCTGTGTTTTCTGCAGTAAATTGTGACATTTTTCTATTATTATTATAGGAAGACAAGATCACTTTGGGAAGATAAATGTCACATTTTAATGAAAACCAGCTTTCAGTGTGGTTGGAGAGAGCGATCCGAAAGAGGGAACCAATGTGTGTACATTTTGACATTTCTCATTCTTCTTAACCACAGCATAAGATATATGTTTATTTTTTAATATTGGAGAAGTTACCCTGTAAATCCCATCAGGAAGATGAACAAGATACTTTGGGAGCTCACTGACTTCACAAACTAAGTCCAGAAAAACTTCCTGACACAAGAAAAATTTGCAGTGAAATGGAAGATGAAATAAAGCAAATGATAATTGGAATGGGGAACGTTCTGTAGTCCACATAAGAAAGGGGCCATGTGAACATGCCACATAACATGAGAGCCACTTCTTTCACTTGACGATGGGAATGTGAGTGGTGAGCCCAGGGGTAAACCACGTGGGAATTCCACCTGTGTACTTTGGCTCATGTAAAGGTGAGATACACATCTAGATGAGCCATGTTTTATACATAAACTCCCGTTGTTTATAGTGGACATTTATCTTTTTTTTTTTGGCTGCTCAGCATCTGAACCTCCTTCTTAAATTTGGGGAATGTCTTATATTGTGGGTCATGGCAGAAAGCAGGATTCACCACCACCCCCCTCCCCACTACAGAAACAGAAAGTGCTTCCCAGGTGGCACTGTGGTTAAGTACCTGCCTGCCGATGCAGGAGACATGAGATGCGGTTCAGTCCCTGGGTTGGGAAGATCCCCTGGAGGGAGGGCATGGCAATCTACTCTAGTATTCTTACATGGAAAATCCCATCGACAGAGGAGCTTGGCGGGCTACATCCATATGGTCAAAAAGAGTCGGATATGACTGGAGTGACTTGGCAGGCACTCACAGAATCAGAAAAGAGTAGGTACCAGATTCCTCCATTCTCCCAGGAAAAGAGTGCAGGTGTACTCCCCTGGCTTTGTCAACCAGATGCTCCCACTCGGATCTCAGAGACTGGAGCCATTACTGCAAATAAGAATTCAGTCCAGCTTCAGCAACTACAACACCTAGTGTCCAGTGACACCAGGGGAAGCTGAGGGCAGACAGCAGCTATTGTTGGTGGCAGTGACATTACCAGAGGCCCGCCCAAGCGAGTATCCTTCCCAGACTCATCTGGCAGTTGATATGGGGCTGGGAGTTTCCATGCCTCATATATCTCCTAAGTTCTGCCCTGTTTCCCATCTTGATTCTCTGAAAGCCCTTGCTACTCAAAGTGTGTCTGGGAACTTGTTAGGAATATAGAACCTGGAGCTTATCCCAGAAATACCTAGTCAAAATATTAAAGTGCAGTATAAAGCCTTGCACATAGTAGGGCCTTCAAGAGTATTTCTTGAATGTATATATATATAAAATATGCTGAAATTAGGTTCAGCAAGATCAATTTGAAACATATCTCTTCAATATATATGTATGTGAACAGCCCTTAACCCAATGGTTATACTCCTGAAAAGTATTATATATAAGTATTAAGTATTGTATATAATGAATTGCATTTTAAATGCATCTTGTTGATATTTAGAAGATTCTTGTGTAAACTCATTACATCTTTCACAGTGGATAATCACCCTTTCATTCATCTGTGCTGTTGACTTGTATTCTTTAAAGCAGGGAATACCGCAGTCAAGATTCCTCAGTGAAATAAGTTTTCAGTAAGATGACCATTGAAATTCTCTCCAAGGCCTTCATTATTTTGGTCCTTGTCTGACTTACTATGGGTTCCCTAAAATGCCAGCTACATGTGATTTTAGTGTGTACCTATACTCAGCTGAGCACCCAAGATACAACAGTTTCTTTACAAAGTGAGCCACATGCTATAATTCTAAAGCACTGAGCCTCAAGAGCCTTCAACAGCCTTCTCAAGCTGATGTTGGCAGAATGCCACTAATACAGTGCCTGAGAGAACACTCAGCGCTCTCATTCTCACCTAGAAGAGAACAGCTCCTGAACAGCAAACTTATTTTTTAAAAGCTTTATTGAAGAAAACCAGAGAAGTGAAAGAAGCAGCACTGGAGAAGGAGACAGTACAACTTTGCAGTCGGACAATCAGCCACTTAATTCTTGCCCTCTTCTCAGCAAAGTTTCTTAATCCTCTGAGTCTCCAGTGTCCTCTTATTTCGTGTGGAGCTGGGAAGAATGCTTATCTAACAGGGTGCTGAGGGCATTAAGCATGAGAGTGGATATAAAGCACCCAGTTGGGCACATAATTATTGTTCTGTAAATATTTGCTATTATGATCACTTATTTCTACTTCAAGATTCGAGGTCATCAACAATTTATGAAATTATCTAAAACTAGTCATATGTCATAGATAGGGTGATTTTTCAGTGAAAATGAATTTGATTCCCATGCTCCTCCCCCAAACCACCATGACTTTTAAAACCTGTTCACCATAGATTTCAAGAAATATTGCAACACAGAAAAACAAAGCACAGGCTTTGGTATTAGATCAAGATTAGAACTGCAAACATAAATGTTGCCCCCTTTCCTGTTTCTAGATTTTTATGTAGGTATCAATCCCTCCTCTCCACAGCCCATAGGCTGGAGGGCAGGCTGACTCAGACATTGGCCTTAATGTGCCTATGGAAGATCCCATCCCCCTTGTTAGAGTACTTGGTTCAAGAAATCAGCCCTTAGCCAATAGACACATTTAATTCCCTTACACAAAGGGTAGCTCAGCTGGTAAAGAATCTGCCTGCAATGCAGGAGAACCTGGTTGGATTCCTGGGTCAGGAGGATCCAGTGGTGAAGCGATAGGCTACCCACTCCAGTGTTCTTGGGCTTTCCTTTTGGTAAAGAATCAGCCTGCAATGAGGGAGACCTGGGTTCAATCCCTGGATTGGGAAGATCCTCTGGAGAAGGGAACAAATGTCTACCCACGCCAGTAGACTTCCTGGAGAATTTCATGACAGAGGAGCCTGCCAGGCTACAGTCCATGGGATCGCAAAGAGCTGGAGATGACTGAGCAACTTTCCCTTTCAATGAACTAAGAGGGGTGGCATCGCAGTCAAAAGAATGGTCTTCAAATGCTCACTGTCCTAGGAGCACCATTGACCAAGGACTCCAGGTGCTGCACTCTGGAATCCATTCCCCAATTATGGATCCTCAGGGTGCTAAGACAGACCAGTTCCTGAGAGACACTGAATTCATCTCTCAGCTGATTTCCCCTAAGGCTTAGCTTGGAGGGCACCACTTTGTAAGATTCTTTCTCCCGCTTTCTCCCACTGCACTGGAGACTTCCATCAAGATCTGACAGCTCTTCCACCGTTCCAGAGACTATTTCACAATTGCATTTTCCCTAATAAAAGCTCACCATGTATAATCCTACTTTGATATCAGCTCTTGGAGGACCCTAACACAGGGGGCTTGCTGGGGGTTTCTAGAAAATAAGACTCTCAGCTTTTCTTAATGTGCTGGGAACGATGTTCTTTCTTCCTCTGAATGTCATGTAAAGCCTAGAATTGCTCCAGTCATTTTCCTAACAAGCGTTGTCTTCTCCAAGTTAAATGTCCCTAGATTCTTCCACACCTCTTTATACTAAATAGTGTTTTAGACCGTTTAACTTTTCTGAGTGTGCCTAGAAAACAAAATTGTGTAGGGGAAACAGAACACAACAAGTATATATTCTCTCTTGCTTCTCATATTGCAGCATTACATGGCTTGCACTTTCATAGAAACTGTGTATATGTGTGTCTGTGTGTGCTCAATCATGTCTGAATCTTTATGACCCCATGGACTGTAGCCTGCCAGGCTCTTCTGTTCATGGAGTTTTCTGGGCAAGAATAATGGAGTAGGTTGCCATTTCCTTCTCCTATATATATATATATATATAGTCTTAGGAATTTGGTAGACACTTTGACCTATTAGAAAGACTGACACATACAATGCAACTATCGAAAGCTTATTAATTCACCCTTCAGTAAATGGAGCAGTAGAAAACCCAGACTCCAGAGCTGCACTGAGTTACAATGCCAACTTTGCCTCTTACAAGATCTGTATTACTGGGAAATTCAATTAACCTCCTCAAACCTCCATAACCACCTCTGTAAAGATAATTATAGCACCTAACACATAGGGTTCTGTTGTTTACTTGTGAAGTATTTAGAGCAGTCCTGTACATTCAAGGCGCAAAGTAAGTGTTAAATAATTAAATATTTTAAAGTACTTATTCTGGGCCAGTGGAGAAAGCAATGGCAACCGACTCCAGAACTCTTGCCTGGAGAGTCCTGTGGACAGAGGAGCCTGGTGGGCTGCAGTCCATGAGGCTGCTGGGAGTTGGACACGACGAGCTTCTTCACTTTCACTTGTTGCTTTTATGCATTGGAGAAGGATATGGCAACCCACTCCAGCCTGGTGGGCTGCTGTCTATGGGGTCACACAGAGTCGGACATGACTAGAGCGACTTAGCAGCAGCAACATTATAGGCCAACCCCTAGCCATGCTCAGAGAAGAACTAAGATAGATACATGAATTTAAGAATTACCTTTTAAGTAACTATTCCTAAGAACAGAACAGCTGCACAAGCCATAAGATTTTTTTTTTTGTTTTGGCCATGGGTATGTCAGGGATGTTGATAAGAGGCTTTCTAAAATACCCTTTCAACTCTCAAAGTTCTGTGATTCTACTTCTGAATTTCAAAACCAAGATGTCACACTGCACTAGATCTAAATTAGGCAAACTTTCTCTGTAAATGGTTGGATACGAAATATTTTAGACTTTGCAGGCCATGTGGATTATGAAGCAATGATGTAAGTCTACCATGATAAGGCAAAACCAGCCATGGACAATGTATACAATGAACAAGCATGGCAGCATTCAAATAAAACTTGATTTAGAGAAGCCAAAATGTCAGTTTCGTATAATTTTCTTGTCACAAAATGTTATTCTTTTGATTTTTTTTGAACCATTTAAAAATATAACAGCCATTCTTAGCAGACAGACTAAGACCAGGTCCATAACCACAATTTGACCCCTGTGCTAGAAGAAATAAGTATAAGGGAGAGCCCTAATCATGGAATAGATGTTAATTGTGGTGACATTTCAGAATAAAGATTCCTAGTGAAATGCACTCTCAAGAGCACAAAAGAAATTCTGGGACACAAGAAGTCGACAGAAAGCCTGTACATCCCAGGGCCATAGCTGTCAGACATAATCAGCTACGGTCATCCATCCTCAGTAGCCACTGGGTGTTGGTTCCAATATCCCTGCTGCTGCTGCTAAGTCGCTTTCGTCATGTCCGACTCTGTGCAACCCCAAGGATGGCAGCCCACCAGGCTCCCCCGTCCCTGGGATTCTCCAGGCAAGAACACCGGAGTGGGTTGCCATTTCCTTCTCCAATGTATAAAAGTGAAAAGTGAAAGTGAAGTCGCTCAGTTGTGTCCAATTCTTAGTGATCCCATGGACTGCAGCCTACCAGGCTCCTCCATCTAGCAGATACCAAATTCCATGGATGCTCAAGTATGGGAATACCAGACCACCTAACCTACCTCTTGAGAAATCTGTATGCAGGTCAGGAAGCAACAGTTAGAACTGGACATGGAACAACAGACTGGTTCCAAATAGGAAAAGGAATATGTCAAGGCTGTATATTGTCACCCTGTTTATTTAACTTATATGCAGAATACATATGAGAAATCCTAGACTAGAAGAAACACAAGCTGAAATCAAGATTGCCAGGAGAAATATCAATAACCTCAGATATGCAGATGACACCACCCTTATGGCAGAAAGTGAAGAAGAACTAAAGAGCCTCTTGATGAAAGTGAAAGAGGAAAGCGAAAAAGTTAGTTTAAAGCTCAGCATTCAGAAACGATGATCATGGCATCCGGTCCCATCACTTCATGCGAAATAGATGGAGAAACAGCAGAAACAGTGTCAGACCTTATTTTGGGGGGGCTCCAAAATCACTGCAGATGGTGACTGAAGCCATGAAATTAAAAGACACTTACTCCTTGGAAGAAAACATATGACCAACCTAGATAATATATTCAAAAGCAGAGACATTACTTTGCCGACAAAGGTCTGTCTAGTCAAGGCTATGGTTTTTCCTGTGGTCATGTATGGATGTGAGAGTTGGACTGTGAAGAAGGCTGAGTGCTGAAGAATTGATGCTTTTGAACTATGGTGCTGGAGAAGACTCTTGAGAGTCCCTTGGACTGCAAGGAGATCCAACCAGTCCATCCCAAAGGAGATCAGTCCTGAATATTCATTGGAAGGACTGATGCTGAAGCTGAAACTCCAATACTTTGGCCACCTCATATGAAGAGTTGACTCATTTAAAAAAGACTCTGATGCTGGGAAGGATTGGGCCAGGAGGAAAAGAGGACGACAGAGGATGAGGTGGCTGGATGGCATCACGGACTCGATGGACATGAGTTTGAGTAAACTCCGGGAGTTGGTGATGGACAGGGAGGCCTGTCATGGTACAATTCATGGGGTTGCAAAGAGTTGGACACGACTAAGCGACTGAACAGAACTGAATGTCAGTGTTATGTAAATAGTTGCTAACACTGCAAATTCAAGCTTTGCTTTTTGGAGTTTTCTAGAATTTTCTTTTTAAGAATGATTTTGATCCGTGGTTGGTTGAATCTACATCTGCAGGACCTGTGCTGTGTAGGATCGAGTGTATAAGGAGAGGGGATCACTGGCACTAGAGCTAGAATTCACAAAGGTCAATGCCTTAAGAAACTCTCAACTTATCTGACTGTTTTTCAATACCTTATTCTTACCCCACGTGACTTTCTGCCTCTTGAACCTCACATTTATAAATCATGATAGAATGTATTAAGCATATGTTCTTGTTTTGAAGGGAAATATTTGAAATTTCTTGTAGGTAAGCTGCATAAGTCCTATGAATAAATATACACTCTTTTCTCCACTTCCCCATCCTCCAAAATGTTTCTAAACTTCTCCTGGGATCTCCTGTTTAATCTAAATGTAACGTGCACTCATTTTTCTTAGTATATATTTTGGAAGTATTTTTCACTTATAAGATATCAGCTTTGGGTTTAAAAAATTGAAAAAGTGCTATCAGACCTTAGCTTTACTCTGAGCGTAAGGTACAGGGAAGCAAGCAAGTGCATCCAGAATAGTTGGAGACCATTCAGTTTATTTGGTGAGGTAAAGGTGAGAGGATGATATCCATACTCAAATAAATGAAAGCGCTAGTGAGGCAAAGAATTTTGTGATTTGAATCATCTGGTGGTTTGCTTACAGTGAGTAAACAAAGGGGTTGATTTCCTACCTTTCATTCCTATTTCTTGTTTATGCAGTATACGGCCCCAGAGATGCAGGTTTGGCCTCTGGGCTGGGAAGATCCCCTTGAGGAGGACATGACAACTCACTCCAGTATTCTGGAGAATCCCATGGAGAGAGGAGCCTAGCGGGCTACAGTCCATAGGGTCGCAAAGTGTTGGCATGACAGAAGCAGCCTGGCATGGCATTGTTGTAGGAAAGGGGACCCCTTCCAGGGCCTGAAACTGGGCTTTTGTCTAACACTCAGAAATGAATTGTCCAAGGAGACACATGTGCTGACAAAGCAAGAGGTTTTATTGGGCAAGGGCACTGGGGTGGAGAGCAGCAGGGTAAGGGAACCCAGGAGAACTGCTCTGTCACATGGCTCGTAGTCTCCGGTTTTATGGTGATGGGATTAGTTTCTGCGTTGTCATTAGCCAATCATTCTGACTCAGAGTCCTTCCTGGTGGTGCACACCTTGTTCAGCCAAGATGGATGCCAGAGAGAAGGATTCTGGGAGGTGATCGGACAGGTGGTGTCTCCTTTTGACCTTTCCCGAACTCTTCTGGTTGGTGGAGGCTTATTAGCTCTCTGTTCCTTACCAGGATCTCCTGTCGTAAAACAACTCATGCAGATGGTTACTGTGGTGCCTGGCCAGGGTGGGCACTTCAGTGTGCTTCCCCTAACAGCACAGTACCAGAGAGTATAACATAAAAATGATACAGACTAGAGAACTAAATGCATATCTCTACAGTAGTGAGCACTGGACTTCCTCTGTGCTATGTCTTTCTCTCAAATGCCTGCAAAATGAGTAGTGTAAGGAAATAGTTCTAGATTAGGAGAATTTTTCAGGAAATTATCTTTACTGGCCTATAAAATCACACACTAGAATAGGAACTGATTCTTATCTTAACCACCTCTGGAAATATTTATGTCATGTTTTCTTAATATCTGAACTCACCTTCTATAATGTAGTATGAAAGTTTTTGATTAAAAATAGCATTGAAACATATATATTACCATATGTGAAATAGATTGCCAGTCCAGGTTCAATGCATGAGACAGGGCACTAAGGGCCGGTGCACTGGGACAACCCTGAGGGATAGGAAGGGAGGGGAATAGGGAGGTAGGTGGGAGGGGGGTTCAGGATGGAGGACACATGTACACCCATGGCTGATTTATGTCAATGTATGGCAAAAACCACTACAATAATGTAAGGTAATTAGCCTCCCATTAAAATTAATTAATTTACAAAAAAAGGATACAACATCATAGCATAAAATATATATCTTTGCTACCTTTAGTTTAGACCAAAATATCTAAAATACACAGAAACATAGTTACAAAATGGTTTTGAGACTAAGGTCCCATCTTTCTTCCTCAGGAAGCATGTAATTTTTTTAAAAGGAAGAAGAAAAAGCCATTCCATTCCATACATACAGAAAAAGACACGTTATTCCAAATTCCTTTGAGTTCTAAACACACCCAACACATGCACACACACACACACAGATACCCAATCCTTCTTCTTCAGAAGCAAAGCTTAAAGCTCTCAGGCTGAGTTGTCCCTTTTCCTCAAAGTTCTAAGCTCTTGAACTTCTTTCCTAGAGACTGAGTCTCTCTCCTTCCCCCATGCTAGTGATCCACCGAGGAAAGCCTTGATACCTTTTGGATAACTTGGTCTTACAATGAAAATTATACAGAAGCTGATAGATAACAGCACAAGAAGACTTTAATTAATTGACTTTATCCCATCAGGCACTAACAATGTAGGTTGTGCTACAGCTAAATCTAAATAACCATGAGATTTCAGAATAGAGTTGTAGCCTCCACATTCCCAAGACATTGTTCAGTTCAGTTCGGTTCAGTTCAGTCGCTCAGTCGTGTCCGACTCTGTGACCCCATGGATCACAGCACGCCAGGCCTCCCTGTTCATTACCATCTCCTGGAGTTCACTCAGACTCACGCCCATAGAGTCCGTGATGCCATCCAGCCATCTCATCCTCAGTCGTTCCCTTCTCCTCCTGCCCGCAATCCCTCTCAGCATCAGAGTTTTTTCCAATGAGTGGCCAAAGTACTAGAGCTTCAGCTTCAGCATCATTCCTTCCAAAGATAGCCCAGGGTTGATCTCCTTCAGAAAGGACTGGTTGGATCTCCTTGCAGTCCAAGGGACTCTCAAGAGTCTTCTCCACCACCACAGTTCAAAGGCATCAATTCTTTGGCGCTCAGCTTTCTTCACAGTCCAACTCTCACATCCATATATGACCACAGGAAAAACCATAGCCTTGACTAGACGGACCTTAGTCGGCAAAGTAACGTCTCTGCTTTTGAATATACAATCTAGGTTGGTCATAACTTTTCTTCCAAGGAGTAAGCGTCTTTTAATTTCATGGCTGCAGTCACCATCTGCAGTGATTTTGGAGTCCCCCAAAATAAAGTCTGCCACTGTTTCCAGTGTTTCCTTATCTATTTCCCATGAAGTGATGGGACCAGATGCCATGATCTTCATTTCTAAATGTTGAGCTTTAAATCTTTTTCACTCTCCTCTTTCACCTTCATCAAGAGGCCCTTTAGCTCCTCTTCACTTTCTGCCATAAGGGTGGTGTCATCTGCATATCTGAGGTTATTGATATGTCTCCAGGAAATCTTGATTCCAGCTTGTGTTTCTTCCAGTCCAGCGTTTATCATGATGTACTCTGCATACAAGTTAAATAAGCAGGGTGACAATATACAGCCTTGACGTACTCTTTTTCCTATTTGGAACCAGTCTGTTGTTCCATGTCCAGTTCTAACTGTTGCTTCCTGACCTGCATACCGATTACTCAAGAGGCAGTTTAGGTGGTCTGATATTCCCATCTCTTTCAGAATTTTCCACAGTTGATTGTGATCCACACAGTCAAAGGCTTTGGCATAGTCAAGAAAGCAGAAATAGATGTTTTTCTGGAACTCTCTTGCTTTTTCCATGATCCAGCAGATGGCAATTTGATCACTGGTTCCTCTGCCTTTTCTAAAACCAGTTTGAACATCAGGGAGTTCACGGTTCATGTATTGCTGAAGCCTGGCTTGGAGAATTTTGAGCATTACTTTACTAGCATGTGAGATGAGTGCAATTGTGCAGTAGTTTGAGCATTCTTTGGCATAGCCTTTCTTTGGAACTGGAATGAAAACTGACCTTTTCCAGTCCTGTGGCCACTGCTGAGTTTACATAGTCAATAAAGCAGAAATAGATGTTTTTCTGGAACTCTCTTGCTTTTTCCATGATCCAGCAGATGTTGGCAACTTGATCTCTGGTTCCTCTGTCTTTTCTAAAACTAGCTTGAACATCAGGAAGTTCACAGTTCACGTATTGCTGAAGCTGGCTTGGAGAATTTTGAGCATTACTTTGCTAGCATGTGAGATGACTGCAGTTGTGCAGTAGTTTGAGCATTCTTTGGCACTGCCTTTCTTTGGAATTGGAATGAAAACTGACCTTTTCCAGTCCTGTGGGCCGCTGCTGAGTTTTCCAAATTTGCTGGCATATTGAGTGCAGCACCTTCACAGCAGCATCTTTCAGGATTTGAAACAGCTCAACTGGAATACCATCACCTCCACTAGCTTTTTTTGTAGTGATGCTTTCTAAGGCCCACTTGACTTCACATTCCAAGATGTCTGGCTCTAGATGAGTGATCACATCATCATGATTATCTGGGTCGTGAAGATCTTTTTTGTACAGTTCTTCTGTGTATTCTTGCCACCTCTTCTTAATATCTTCTGCTTCTGTTAGGTCCAGACCATTTCTGTCCTTTATTGAGCCCATCTTTGCATGAAATGTTCCCTTGATATGTCTAATTTTCTTGAAGAGATCTCTAGTCTTTCCCATTCTGTTGTTTTCCTCCATTTTTCGCATTGATTGTTAAAGAAGGCTTTCTTATCTCTTCTTGCTATTCTTTGGAACTCTGCATTCCGATGCTTATATCTTCCCTTTTCTCCTTTGCTTTTCACCTCTCTTCTTTTCACAGCTCTTTGTAAGGCCTCCTCAGACAGCCATTTTGCTTTTTTGCATTTCTTTTCCATGGGGATGGTCTTGATCCCTGTCTCCTGTACAATGTCACGAACCCATTCCATAGTTCATCAGGCACTCTGTCTATCAGATCTAGGCCCTTGAATCTATTTCTCACTTCCACTGTATAATCATAAGGTATTTGATTTAGGTCACACCTGAATGGTCTAGTGGTTTTATCTACTTTCTTCAATTTAAGTCTGAATTTGGCAATAAGGAGTTCATGATCTGAACCACAGTCAGCTCCTGGTCTTGTTTTTGTTGATTGTATAGAGCTTCTCCATCTTTGGCTGCATAGACTATAATCAATGTGATTTCGATGATTAAAAAATGCATTTAAAGATGCATATTAGTTTTCTGTTTACTTCTGCCCATAATTTAAGCTGTTAAACAGTCCTGTGAGCTGGCAGCCACCATGAACCCCTTTCATGGTTTCAGAAAGTGAGCGGTTAAGTCTTGCTCTAGGATCTTCCATGCAAGGTGCTTTTCTGCTTCCCGATGAGCCTGCTTGCTTGGCTTTCATTCCTCTGTGGCCCTGTTAATGCCTATCAAGTTACAAGCCGCATGAGAAATTGGTCAGATAAGACCTCTCCCCTGGCTTTATGAGTTCCTTATTTTGATGGCAGCTGGTGGTTAGAGCATTCTTAGGCTTACGTGGACTCCCAAGTCATGGATAGCTGCTCTGTCCTGCCTCTTAGCCCAGGGGCCTACTTGGTTGGGTAGATGGGTAATGTAGGGGTCACATCTCCTCTATATTTGCTGAGGTGGGGAAGGAGTGTAATAGGTCACCAGTGAGCAAGGGTGTGGAGTCTGCTGGTAGGGCAGCCTGTCTCCTTATCCATAGTATCCGAGTTGGGGTTTCTTATGTATGAAGAGACCTCCAAGGCTGGCCCAGGCTCAGCAGCAGAAACAGATCAACTGCTTTTGTGGGGAGCCAGGCCAATCTGACTAAATTGGGTTAGGGGAATCAGTCTTTATCCAAGCACTTCAGTTCCCCTTGTGCTTCTGGAACTGTTGGCAAAACTGTACTATTTCTGCTGAAGTTTTCCTGTTACCAGATGTCCCCAACCTGCAGGGCTGGAGCTGTTAGGATCCAAGCATTGCAGAGAGCAGGAATCTGAGGGTCAGTGAGGATGCCCAGCCTGCCTCACTGGATAAATAGCTGGTCAGGCCCTTTGGGGCCTGCCTGGTGCACATCTTCCAGAGGGGCCGAGAGCCTCCCCTGGAGAAGTCAGGTCGCTGATGAAAGTGAGGCCCTACACTCCCAGGTTCATTTCAGCCAGAGCACCCCTCCTTTTCTGTTATGTAGTCCAATTGCATGTGAGAAGCCGTTCTTAAAAACAGGGACTTATGGGTCTCTATTATAGGCATCATCTGTGGGTGTGTTCAGCAGTACCTGCAATATTTGGGTCCCTGAGGCCCTGCCCCCCAGTCTGTCAGTTAATGTAGTTGTGTTGTTGAGTGGCTTCCTGACCTGTGGGTAAAACTCTGAATCACAAGGCAGAAACTGGATGTCCAGTGCTGCTTCACAACAGTTCACTGGGCACAGCCTGGTCCCTCCTGAGCTTCAGTTTTCCTGTCCATACAATGGCATGAGTTCTCACATCCCTCCAGCCTTTCTCTCCAGTAACAGGGATAATCCAGAGTAGTTTCTTGGGGATTCAGAAGCCTCTTGCAGCAAAGAATGCCTTTAGACTTAGGACTGAGTTAAAATGAGTTTGTGTTAGGTGGTAGGTGACCACAGGCACAAGGAAAAAGGATCTTTGATGTCAGCAGCCTCCTGCATAAGGACGATGGTGTCAGTGGGGCAGCAGAGCATTGCAGCCTGCCTGAGGATTGGCTCTGAAATCCAGGGCCTGCCCCTCAGGGCTTAGGAGAACAATGCAGGAGCCTACAGGCTGGATATGGCTTGAAAAAGTTTTGTTTTTTAATGTGAATTCATTAATAGTATTTAGAAAGCAGAAAATTACTCTTCCACACCAAGTTTATTTTTCTGTGTTTCTTGAAAGCGCAGATGCTCTGGCAACATAAGCTTGCATTCCTGTGTGGTGTGGCGGCTGCCCTTGAGTGGGTGCTGCCCTCTGAGCTATGCCCATGCTTGCCATCTTGGTCATTTGTAATGTAGCCCGGGGCCTGGGGGCTTGCGCCTGAAGTCTGGGGCCTCCGGGGAGTTTCAGTGTTCTTTTCTTTGCTGCACATACGCTCTGTTCTGTTTTCCACAGCTGATGTCTGCTGTTTGGGTTGAAGCACACTGCTTCCAACTTGAAGGAGAACAGGGCTAGGTCTGGACTCCAAAAGGATTGCAGCTGCCAGGCTGCACAGCTGTGCTGTTCAGACATAATGCAAAGGGGTAATTAACCTCTTTACCCAGAAAAGAATGCTCTGGAAGTTCTTTGAGAGGCACTCATACCGATGTAAAATTCTTCATTCAGCAAATACTTCCTATGGGCCAGCCATGAACAGGCTGCAGTCCTGGATTCCAGGGGCCAGTGAGCAATGCAGAAGGATTCCCTACCCTTTTCAAATCCCAGTCATTGCCTATATAAGGCATGTTGCTGGCTGGTGAAGCCCAAGATGGAGTCAAGCTGTTACCTGGGCTTTAGTCTACCTAAGGCAGGTGGCCTCTCTGAGCTCAGTTTCCTTATCTGTAAACTGGGAGTTGTCATCACCTTACCTGCCTCCTACCGTGGTTGTGAAAAGTAAATGAGCCACTGCGTGTGAGCAATTTGTGTGGATGGTGTATGGACTTAGTAATTGATTAGTCTGGTGTGGTTGAGATGCACACAAATGCAAACATTTCAGGGGCTCATGAGTGCTCTGAAGACCCCACATGATAGACTGAATTAGAACTTGATCCAGAGTTGCTTAGTTGGGCAATTAAGAAAGGCCTTGAGAAGAATTTACGCTGAGATCTGTGAATAATGTCACACAATATATATTATATATACTCTCTGACCCTGGGCAAGTCTCTTCCCTCAGTTTCATTTTCCAAGCAACTGGGATGTCATTTTCAGGCAGTTAACATGAAATAGCACAAAGCAACTTAGAGCAGTTATTGGCGCCTACTCAGCACTTAGTAAAAGGTAGTTATTAGGATTACTGTTCTAACTAGAACCGAATGTGCTCTTCAGAAAGGCTGGGTCAAGGAGCTGGCACTTGAAGGCCAGAGGCTTCACTGGCTGCTGGTATATTTCAGCTGTGATAATTATTAATTAGCTTTGGGGCAGGACTTCAGGGACTGGTACCGGTAGTGGTTGTGACCACAGCCACCCCAGGGAGGCTCACTTGGGCAGAGAGAGTCACCGCAGGCTAAAGGGTCACCGCCAGCTAAAGATAGTTGACTGGGGCTGGGCCGGACCAGGCAGCGTCATGTGGCCGGAGCCTGCCACCTGCGCTCCTCCTCCCAGGCCCAAGGGGCACAGACGCTTCAGGAGCTTGCTTTGAGCGGAGTCCCCTGAGCTGGACTTCTGAAGGTTTCCTCTCTCCTCTCACTCCTTTCCATAAAGGCACCCTTTAGCCCCCTCCTGTGTTTCCTCTGAACGTCTGGGGGAAATCAGGCTGGGAAAGCTGGTGAGAGAGAGCTGTCTGAAAAGTGGTGGCAATAGTAGGAGTCAGTGAACAAGGTGAGGATGGTTAACAAAGATTTTTTTTTTTTACTCTTTAGATGAGTGTTCATGCCGGGGGTAGGGTTGGTGTTGGGATCAGTGGGGATGGGATGAAAAGTCGGTGGTCCCCAAACTCCTCCTCTATGACCCCACCGCTCCTCCAGGCTGGATGACAGCTAAGAATACACCAGACTTTTCTGACTGTGCCCCCAGGCTGGCCTGGGAGGGACGGGCACAGGTGGGTGATATAATCTAGACTCCTGTTGACATTGCACTCTCCCTTAATGGTTTCTCTGCCTTCCGCAGTGAGGGTCCTGGGCTCCAGCTCAGGCAGTGGTTGGGGCAGAATCTATGTCAGCTGGACGCCTGTCCCTGCCCCCCCACCCTCATTGGGGCAGAGGTAGAAATGGGGGAACTGGGGGGTGGGCCTAGAGGCAACGCCTCTTCCCTCACAGGACTGTGGGGGTACCAGATAGCTGTGTTTGGGGGCAGTTTCCCTTGCTTCTCTCTGGGTGGGGAAGAAGGGGATTGTCAAGTTGCCAGTGTTCAAACCTAGGAATGTTGCTTGCCTTGCTCCATGATCTTAGATTTCCCTGTAGTGGGCCTTGGTTTTCTCCAGTGTGTAGGGCGATTTGAGGGCCTGCCCTGTTGACCACAGTGAGGAGGTAAATTGGACCCTCCTGCTAGTGGTTGAAAGCACAGGACTTAGAGTCAGATTGCTTGACTTCAGATCCTGTTCTGTTGCTTGCAGGCTGTGATCTTGGTAAATAACCTTTCCACCGTGTTGAGGAGCTAACTCCGTGTTAGAACAGCACATGGCATCTCATAAGTGCTCATGTTAACATTATTGCCACCTCAGCTTGGTGCTAGCATCTCTTCTGCTCTGATGAGAAGTCTCATTGCTTGCTATCTAACCTCTTCCCTCTCCCTCTAGATAGGAATATCCTGTGTTCAGTTGAGGAAGGTGAGGGAGGCCCAGGGAAGGTGGCTGGTAGGGAGTGTCTCCAAGATTATACAATTGATGAGTATTGGAGTCTAGACTAGGTTCCGCTGGGACCCAGCAGTGCCTGTGACACTTGTTTCTCTGCCTGAGGGAAGGCTCCAGCTGAAGGCTGAGGATTGAGGCCATAGACCCAGGAACTAGCACTTGGAACCGCAGAGCTCAGCTGTATTGCCAGGTCCTGAGCTAGATGCCAGGATCACTGCTCTGAAAGCAGCCTGGTACCTGCTGTCGAGGGGGGTGGGGTGGGGTTGAGAGTAGATAAGTAGCCAGGCAGCTAACACAGTACAGTGAGAGCGCAGAGCCGGGTGGTTCACCTGGGATCTGGTTGTCACTTTAAGAAGTTGACCTGACGGCCATAGGAATAGGTCCGCAGATGGGTGCGGATGCCACTAATGCCGCCCGTAGCAAATGACCTTGTTCCCCAAGGCAGAGAAGTTCTTTGCACTCAGAGTAAATTCAGCCTTTTTAGATACTTCGCTAATCTCCAGGAGACGATGCCAACCCCAAAATAAATGTTTGGCCTTCCCCCGTCCTCCTGGCAGTAAGGCCTGAAATCTAGCAGTTCCTCTGGCCAGCCCCATCCTTCAGGCCTTCTCCCATCTAGCCCGGCCCCATCTCACTTTTCACCCACACCATCCCTCAGTTTCATTTCCAGCTTTTCCCTTCCTGTTACCAGTCTTTATTTACTTAGCTGTCCCAGATCTTAGTTGTGGCACTCAACTTTGGAGAGTGGGAATCTAGTTCCCTGACTAGGGATCAAACCCAGGATCAAACCCTGGATTAAGAGTGCAGAGTTGTAGTTACTGGACTCCAGGGAAGTCCCTCTCTTATCAGTTCTTTTTTCTCTAACCTGATAGTTTGACTCATATCCACATACCTTCCCTCCAAAATCCTTCCCTAGTTTCTTGCTAGTTCACCAAGTCCTTGCTCCTTAAGACCTACATCTGGCCCTTCTAGGTAGCTTGCCCCCGTGCCCTCCCCAAAAGGGTCAGCAGCTTTAGGATCTTTCTGGAAGCAAGCAGTGTAGAAAATAACTTGGGACCTCCTTGATTGTGCAGTGAATAAGAATCCACCTACCAAATGCAGGGGGAAGGGGTTTGATCCCTGATCCAGGAGGATCCCACAGGTGGCGGAGCAATAGAGCCTGTGAACCAGAACTATCGAGTCCATGCTCTAGGGCCCGAGAGCCACAACTGCTGAAGCCCACACACCCTAGAGCCTGTGCTGCACAGCAAGGAGAAGCTGCTTCAGCGCAACTGGAGAGGAGTCCCTGCTCGCCACACACAGCAGTGACGGTCCAGTGCAACCAAAAGTAAACAATGAAAAATAATTTTTAAAAAATGGACTTGACCTTTGAACAATACTGGTTTGAACTGTGTGGATCCATTAATATCTGGTTATTCTCAATGCAAAAGCAGTACTGCGTGATGTTAAGTTGGATTTTTCTACCCTGTTGGGGGTGAGTGCTCCCAACCCCTGTGTTGTTCAAGGGTCACCCATACTTTGTGCTTTTACTTGGGCTTATACCAAGTGTGTTTGGGTTTAGGCCTGTTTGTAGGCTGACAGAGACTCCTTGAGGCCAGGCTCTCTTCCTCTTCTGTGCTGAGTAAAAGGTGGAGTGGCTGAAGTTCTTCAGCTGAAAGGAACTTCAGGCCTTCCCTCTGCTCTTCCTTCCTCTGGTGTGGCAGGGGTTTATACCACAGCCTCCCTGCGGACTGAGGCAAATCCCCCCCTTTCTTCTTTCCTCTCTCCTGGGTAGACCTGCCTTGGAACCAGCCCCTTTCTTGGGGGGAGGGGAGCTCAGTGTGTGGGAAAAGAGCCAGGCTCTGGGAGAGGAGGTTGTTTGTTGGTTTAGCTCCCCTTCTCTTCACCACTCAAGTCTTAAGTGAAAATAGTGTTTGCTGATCAGATAGAGCTTCATGAAAAATCTCCTGGTCTCCCTGTTCCCTCCCCCACCCCTCCTTGACTGCACAAAGAGATTCTGGTGTGCTTCATTTAATACACGAATCAGTGTGTGTTTGTAGAAAGTTCTTGGCCCCCTCTGAACAACATTCAGTACTGGCTCCTAGCAGACTCCATTTTCGCCTCTTCCATATCCCGGCTAACCCCTGCTTGCCTTGATGGAGAAGGGAGACACTCAGAGAGCCTCTGCCTGCCATCCTCCTCTCCCTGAGTGCTGGGCTTACCTCAGCCCACCTCACCACACCTCTGCCTGGGAACTTCTCCCCGACACCAGTGGCTCTTCACCAGGAGACGGCAGGACGGTGCTCTGAGATCACACCAGGAAGGCTTTTTGACCCATTTTCCCACCAGTGGACACATGGAATCTCTGGTGAGCTGGAAGGAGCGCTGGACAGAGGGAGCTGAGGCTTCTAGTGCCCATCCTGGCTCTTCCCTAGGGAAGCCCCTTATTACCCTTCAGGAGCCTCAGTTGCCTATCTGAACGGAAGAAATCAGAACCACGGGCCTTTTTTGCTGCTCTCATGTCCTACAACTGTTTTCTTGGGCACATGCGAGGTGGTGAGTGTAGTGTGTCTGGAGCTGGGCTCGGGTCAGTGGTGGCTGGCAGTGGTGCTGGACATAAGGACTGGCCTCTTGCACAAAAGATTGGTGTTCATTGGGAGCCATTTTAGATGCTAGGCCCTGTATATTGTGGAGCTGCACTGTGTGTGCCCACGTTTGTACACGCGTGCATGTGCCTGATGAAGGTGGATGGTTGGGACGGGACCCAGAAAAGGATGTGTCATTGAAGTCTTTTTTCCAGCCTTCCTGATAGCTCATCCGTTTCTCTGGGCCCTGTGGGATTTTAACAGAGCTAGGGATTTTGCTTAAAGGTAGCAGTGGTTCTCTCCCTGAAGTATTTCTCTGTCTCTCTGAGGAATTTTCTTCTTCCTTCAAGAGGGGCAGCCCGAGGCCCTACCTGAGAGCAGAGCAGGAACAGGGTACTGAGGGTCCTTGGGTTAGAGGGAGGCTAACTAAGGATGGGGCCTTTTCAGCAAACTTTTCAAAGAGCTGACTGATTGGTTTTCCTTGGTGTGCCCAGAGAAGTCACATTCCCCTGATCAGCTTGGAATTGGTGGGGGAGTAGGGAATCAGTGGGGTCTTTTAGTGGAAGCAGGGCACTCCCATTAAGGAGAGCCTGAACTTACAGCAGAACTTTACCATTTGTCATCTTGAACAAGATGTTAGGCAGGGTAATTACAGGATCTGATTCTTCACAATTTTGAAACAGTTTTTGTTAGAGGAAATAAGACAATGACCCAACAAAACTTTCCCTCAAACCTTTTTGGTAGTCTTCAAGAGCACTTTGCCCTCTGAATCTGATTTCCCATTCCACTTTCATGATAATGATGTTGATGGTGCCGGCCTTTTGGCCTGCTCTTGTCCTGGTAGCATGCAGGGATTGTTTTGGAGGTCTATAGGCTGGGTCCCTGGAGAAGTAATTACGGCCATGTGTAATCGAGGGAGTTGGTCTTCTAACAGCTACCTCTGCTGGTCCTAGTCAGGGAGTGCGTGGTATGAGGCTGCTCTGGGCCAAACTGGAGTTAGCAACAGAATCAGTGTGGAGTAAGGAGTTCGTTGCCCTACGGGCTCCATCCTCTTGGAATTGTAGAGATTTTCTGGTTCTCTACTGCCCAGCACTGGGAATAGGAGATGCTGTGGGTTGGGTTATAGAGCCCCAGCTCTCCTTTGGCATGTGGAATGTCTTGAGGCAGTGGCTCTAGTATGGGGTGGAAGCCAAGAATTCAGTGGCCTCACAGTTAGGAATCAGGCATGGACTCCCTTCTCATTAAGGGAACATGCGTCTGATCAAGAACTGGGACATTCCTTTTGAGACCAGCTGGACAAATTTCTCTGCTTGGGAACTGGGGGCAGCTCTTGTCCTGGCATGGCTGGCCAACAATGGAGGCAAAGGGATGGGTGAGCAGAGCCCCGGGTTGTATCTTATCCTGTGGGTCTCTGGGAAGGAAGGGTTCAGAAACTCCTGGTCTTCAGAACCAACTTGGAGAAACAAGTATAAGTATAGAAAGGACCAGACTTATTAGGGCCACTCCCATATTAAAAAAAAAATTTCCCCCCCTTTTAAAAAGCCCCTGGATTTTCCTGGCTTGCCAGTGGTTAAGACTCTGCACTTCTGTTGAGGGGCTGCAGGTGCGATTCCTGGTCAGGGAGCTATGACCCTACATGATGCCCGGTACAGCCAAAAAATAAAAATTAAAAGTAATAAAAATAGAAAGCTCTTCTCTGCCCTGGTTGAAACTACTGGAGAATCCCAAACAAAATTAAATCACTATAAACATACTACTTAAGTGAAAGTGAAGTCGCTCAGTCGTGTCCAACTCTTTGCAACCCCATGGACTATAACCTACCAGGCTGTGTGGTCCATGGGATTTTCCAAGCAAGAATACTGGAGTGGGCTGCCATTTCTTTCTCCAGGGGATCTTCCCAACCCAGGGATCAAACCTGGGTCTCCTGCATTCCAGACAGACGCTTTACCCTCTGAGCCACTAGGGAAGCCCAAACATACTACTTAAGTCCTGGTAATATTTGGTTATATGTTCCTACTATGTGTATTTGTATGTATACCTTTTCAATTTATCTTACAAAAACAGGATTGTAATTTTTTTTCATTTACTGTGTTTATGTTTTCATATCAGTAGAGATCATTATCATTTAAGAACACTCTGGAAGTTGCTCAACTTTTATTTAGCCAGTTCCCTACTGTTATACATTATTTTCAATTTTTTTTGAAATTATGAATAGCTCTTTCAACATCTTTGCACATAAGCCTAAACACTTGTCTAATTTGTATCATTAGGATACATTCCTAAAGGTGGAACCATTGAGTCAAATGTAGGGGATGATGGTCTCACTTTTCCTCTGGAAAGTTGGAAGGCAGACACATCTTCCCGTCGGTGGCCACAGATCACTGAGGACAGAGCTGGCTCTGAGGCACATGCCTTAGAAATGGGCTTGGACTTCTTGGTTGCCCACTTAGGGTTTTTGTCTTGCCTTCCTAAGTCTACTCACATGAAGACTTCTAGAATGTTTGAGCCAGAGAGAGTCTTTCAGATTCCTTTATGGGATCTGCTATGATGCAGGAGCCCTGAATTATAGAGCAAATCCTGCCATGGACATAGAGTCTCCAGGCCTCAGTCCTCCTTAGACAAGAGGGTAAGAGCTGTGAGAGACCAGTGTTGAATTCTGGGGTTTGGACTGCCTGCTTCTTCCATGATCTCATTTTCTGTGCTTTCTTCAGAAAGCGGAGTTTGGGCACTGGTCCCTCTTCTGTCCACCACGTCTTCTGTCTGGGAACCTACAGGTTGCTTGGTGGCATGGGGCAGTGATGAGGGTGAGGAGCTGGTCGAGGGCCCTCTCTGAGGGGCGCTGTATAACCACCTCTCCTTTCTTGCTTCCACAGAACATTCTGCCCCGGCCAAGGTGGTGAGGGCAGCAGTTCCTAAACAGCGCAAAGGTGGCAAGGTAAGAAATATGAGTTGGCAACCCAGGGGTGGGGGTGGGCTTCCTGGATGGAGGTGGTAGCCTCTTTTCTGTTGTAGTGAGTGCTTCTGGGCTGCAGGGATTTCTGAATAGCAGAGGCACATTTTCTGGGTCTTTGTTGTGGATGGTTCTCGTGGACAGACTGGTTTTGGCTTATGATCTCTTGGTGGAGCTGTATTTTGGATGAGGGTCTGTATGGTGGAGGCAGGGTTATCCTGGAACCCTCACAGAATGTGCCTTGCAGGTTGGTGACTTTGGAGATGCAATCAACTGGCCAACACCTGGAGAGATAGCCCATAAGAGTGTGCAGGTGAGTCTGTGGGGAGGGATGGGCAGGTTTGAACTCTGTCTGCATGTTCACATTTGGCCTCAAGCTTTCAGAGCCTTGGGTGTTAATTTTCTGTTTTTTTCTTTAAAAGGAGTGGTTGAAAAATATGGGCAACATTGAAATAGCTAAGAATCATCCTTTGAGCCCTTGTTGTGTGACAGAGACTGCCAAATCCCGTTTATCCATCATTTCACCTAATCCTCAGTGACTCCTAGATGGGCCCTTCAATAGTACCCATTTTACAGATGAGGCCACTGAGGCCAGGAGGGGAGGTTAATCACTAGTCCCTGATGGCCAGGCGGGAATTGAAAGCCTGTGTGTCATGTTTTAAAACCTGTGTTCTCCACTTGGATTGCCTGTGAGAGCAGCAGCATGGTCATTAGGGCAAGTATTGCCCCCTCCCTCCCCCCAGACCACAGGTTATGGAGAAGCTTGCATAGCCTTCCTAAGCCCCAGCGGAAGGTGGGCCCCTGGTCAGTCCTTTCCTCCCCACCATCATTTTTTCTGGGCTTACGGCAAGGTCTCTCATCGGCTCGGGCCAGTGGGCTTTGTTCACAGACAGGATTGGTGTGGACAGACCAGAGGCCAGTGTCTCCTGCATCCCACAGGTGATTCAAACCACATTGTCCTGTTGTAGGGAGTAAACAGCTGGGCTTTGCAGGCCACAGCCCATGTCGAGGGGTTGTCTCTTTCATTTAGACTTAAGGGACCTGAAGAGGTGGGTTGTCCTCTGCCTCTCGCCTGTTTGACCACTCTTCCCAGCAGAGGTATGCAGGTGTGAAAATAGGGCTATAGGATACATCCACCCCAACCTGCATCACGTGCTCCGGTGACAGGGAGCTCCCTTCCTTCCCATCCTAAGTGGCTTGCAGATGCACGTCACCTCCCTGTTCCTCTGCTTCCTGCTGCAGCCACAGGCCCACAAGTCTCAGCCTGCCCGCAAGCTACCACCCAAAAAGGACATGAAGGAACAGGAGAAAGGAGAGGGGAGCGATAGTAAGGAGAGCCCGAAAACCAAATCCGATGAATCGGGGGAGGAGAAGAATGGGGACGAGGACTGCCAGCGAGGGGGACAGAAGAAGAAAGGTGAGTGACTTGGAGTAGGACTTGGGAGAAGGCAGCAGGCAGAGTCAGGAAATGTGAGAACTCAAAGGCTGCTGGAGCAATTTCAGGAGCCCCCCAGAAGTGCTTGAGAGTCTGCTGAGTGTAGGCTGCTAGGCCAGCAAGCTTCCTTCCAATTGTCTGTTCATCAGTTCTTTTGCTGTAACCAGCATTTGGAAAGCCCTGTCCTCAGCACTGGGGCTCAAGCTGTGCAGAAGACAGGGGGTCCTTCCCTCAGTGTGTTCTTGGTGTCTGTTGATGTATTGCTGCTTTGTGTTAGACTTCATTTAAATACAGGAGATCCCATTGCTCTGGCTGAAATGGCTAGAATACAGGTTTGGCTGCTGTCATACGTATCTGGAGGAACAGTGATTTAACCAGTGTGGAAGGTTGTTCGTTCACTTGAGAGCTTGGTAGAAGTAGGCCAGGCCTGTAATGGCAGCTCTTTGATTCCTCTGTCTTGCTGTGTGTTGGCTCTTCTCATCCCAGGTGGCTCACTCTACTTAGGATGGGAAGGGGAGGATAGCTCCTTGCTTTTAGGGACGCTCCCTAGGATTGAGTGCTTGCGCTCAGCGCTCCTCGGCATGTGTCTAGGGGAGCCTGCAGGTGCAGTCTTGATTCCACGCTGCCAAGTGTCTGGCTGTAAATGGTGTGCTCTGGAGACATCAGTGTTTGGAGTCAACCAAGAGTGTCATCACACTGAAGTCCACCGCTGCCTTATTTCAGAGATGAAAATGAGATCCAGTGAGGGAAAGGCATTTCCCCAAGGTGACCAGGGGCCAGGAAAAGCCCTGTCAGGGACAGAGAGTTGGGGGTAGAAGTAGGCAGGGGGGGCCTCTCCTTCAAGCCTTTCTCGTGCCCACGCTATCCTCCAGGGAACAAACACAAGTGGGTTCCATTGCAAATAGACATGAAGCCTGAAGTGCCCAGAGAGAAACTGGTCTCGCGCCCTACTCGTCCTCCAGAGCCACGACACACGCCCACCAGCCGCGGGGAGATCAAAGGTATGTGCTTCCACTATGGAGGGCCTGGGCCTGGGGGTCACCCTCGGGCCTGACCCGATGTCCTCTCTCCCCACAGGGTCTGAGCCTGTCACCTACGTGCCCGTGGCCCCCCCCACTCCAGCCTGGCAACCAGAGACCAAATCGGAGCCTGCCTGGCATGACCAGGATGAGACATCGAGTGTGAAGAGTGATGGGGCTGGTGGGGCGCGGGCTTCCTTCCGTGGCCGTGGACGGGGGCGTGGTCGCGGACGGGGACGCGGACGGGGTGGCACTCGAAGTACGTGAGGCCCCTTTGGGCTCCGGGATGTCTGAGGGAGTTCAGCGGGGGCGGTGGGCGGGGATCTCCTCTTCCTCATGGTGCTTGTTCCTCCCATAGCCCATTTTGACTACCAGTTTGGCTACCGAAAGTTTGATGGTGCGGAGGGTCCTCGCACCCCCAAGTACATGAACAACATCACCTACTATTTTGACAATGTCAGCAGCACTGAGCTTTACAGCGTGGACCAGGAGTTGCTTAAAGACTACATCAAACGCCAGATGTGAGTGGACAGGCGTCTTCCTTCTGGAGACATGGGTGGGGTTGGGGGATGCCTGAGGACGGAGTAGGGCTGTACAGGCCCTTCTGGGGATCACAGTGGTTGCTGCCTCTGGCTGGAGATGAAAAAGATAACTTGAGAGAGCTGTACTTCTGTTTTAAAAATGAATCAGTTATGTTTTTAAAAGGAAAGAAAATGTCTAGATTCTGTTCCCTTTGGGCCTCTATTTGTAATGGCAGCATTGTCAGAATGCTAATAGACACTTACTGAGCCCTCATTCATTGATGAAGCTCAGTGCTCAGCTTTATAGGCATTCTCTTACTTAGTTATGGAGCTACCGATTTAATTTTTTCTGAGCTGGATTTTATCCCCTTTTTATTGATAAGCAAACAGGCCCAGTAACTTGCCCAACAATAAGTGACAGGGCACAGATTTCAGCCTGTTTCTGTCTGACTTGCAAAACCTTAACTCCTAACCTCTAGTGGACTCTCTCAGTCCAGTGGGGGGAGCCATACAAGGAAAGAGATCATTGCAGTAGAGTGTGATAAGCAGTTGAGGAGCAGAAGATAAAGTGACCAGCAGTATTGGGACTGGGTTTTAAAGATGAGGAGCTTGTCAGGTGTACCAAGAGGCTGAAGGGGAGAGAGGGACAGTTTGACCCAAGGTTACGGGGCCATGAGAGGATAACATCATCTCTTTCCAGCCTTTAAGATTGTAAATACAGAGGGACAGGGTTGGTCAGAGGCTGTGTGGGGTTCCTGGAATGTACAGAACCAAGAAGGCATGTTCACACATGGTGGAGCAATCACACTTCTCCCCCCTACCCAGTGAATACTACTTCAGCGTGGACAATTTAGAGCGAGACTTCTTCCTCCGGCGAAAAATGGATGCTGATGGCTTCCTTCCCATGACACTTATTGCGTCCTTCCACCGAGTGCAGGCCCTTACCACTGACATTTCACTCATCTTTGCGGTATGTCTCCTTCCCTGGGGCTGGGGTGGAGGGGAAAGAAAGATCCTTACTTAAGGAGCTGGAGTTTGGGTCAAGCCCAAGAACCCCAGAAGAGTCCTCATCTCATTACTTGTGCTAAGGTTCCAAGGCTTGGCCAGCCTGTCTCCCTCTCCTCGTTCCCTTCTCTGTCTCACCTTCCAACACCTCTCTCTCTCACCCCTTTATCATGGAAGACAGCAGACAAGAAATTTCACAAAAGTCAGTACAGTGGTGTAATGAGCCCATTACCTACTCTCAGCAGCTGTCAGTTCATGGCCAGTCTGATTCCATCTGTCTCCTCATCTGTTTGTTTTCCCAGATTACTTTGAAGAAAATCTCCAGTAATCTGACATTTTATCCATGTTTCAGTTAATCTGTCTCTAAAAGATAAAGGCCTGTTAAAGAAAAGTACTCACTGTATCATTATTACATGTAAAAATATAACAATTCTTTAATATGACCAAATATTTGTTCAGTTGCCAATTCACCCCCGTTTCAGAAGTTTTCTTTTAGTAGTTTGTGAATCAGGATCCAGATAAGATCAATACATTGTCTTATGATATCTCCTCCTCTCTCTCTTCCCTTGCAGATTTTTGTTGGAATGCTAGATTATACAGCTTGTAGAATTTTCCATAGGACACAGTGGTACCATTTTACATGTTGCGTACTCCAGATTTTTTGTAAATTAGTGATTGAGAGGCCTGATCAGATTCAAGTTTTTTTCTTCCTTTCTTCCTCCTTGTCGAGAATACTTTATACATACTGATTCTCTCAGGTGGCACTTAATGAATGCTTCATCTGGTTCTCTTTTTTGTCATACAAGCTGTAAATTACCTGTTACTTCATTAGAAACTATAAAATGTTTATGTTCTGTGTCTTTATTTGTTTGCTGGAATAACTCTTTTAAGGAGGTACTTTGCCTTATCAACTATTTGATTACCAAGAAACATGTAGCTTGTACGGGAAGGGCAGTTAAGTGCTTGATCTTTTCCTTTGTTAACCAGTTCTCAGAATTATGAGCTGACCCCTAATAACCTTCAAAGGTAACTGGTAAGGTTTTAGTTTGTTTTTTTTGTTTGTTTGTTTTTGTATCATTACAGACTAGTAGATTCAAGCGTTTTGTTTCATTTATTGTAGTTAATATGCTAAATGAAATCGTTGGCAGTGGGACCCTGGTTCATCTTGTACTTTTGTTGCCTCAGATCTGGAATGGCCTTTTTTTTTTTTTCCTTTAAGTCAGTCTAGGTCCTTTATTTTGGGGAAAAGATAGTTCTGATATTTAGATGTCATAGCCTGAGTTATAGAATATTTATTGCTATGCTTGGTCGTCGTCGTCGTTTTTTTTTTTTTTAATACATCATGAGATTACACTGATATTTTCTGTTAATATTTCTCCAATGTCTTTACTTAACCCAAGGATCCTTTATGTTTGTAACTATTATTTTCTTCCATGTCAAAACTCCTGATTCCAAACAACATCAGATTAACTGTCTGTTTGTTTTACTGTACACATTATGCTTACAGTACCTTTCCTACTCCTGAGTTTTTCCCCCCATTTATATGGTCAGTGACTATTTTCTTAAGTTGAAATAATTTTTGTGTGGCTGTGTACATATTAGTTTTAGTAATTTTGCCTTGCTCTCACATTTTTGGGAATGCTTTCTTACCCCTAATTTCTTACTTGTTTTGCATTTATATAAAATATTTCTGTGGTTCCAAAGGCAAATGGTATGTTGAAAATCCAAGTTAAAAGATTTTCTTAATACTTTTTTCCCTTTTACTATAAACAAAATTTTTTGAATCCTTACATTAAAAAAAATAAGTAAATGCCTCTCTGTGTATTATATACTCACCTTTTCTTAGATGAATGGTAACATAGCACATGTATTTCTTCACCATTTTTTGCTTTCACTTAATGTATCTGGGAGCTGACCACTTCGTAGTGGTAGTGGTAATAGAAAGATACTCCTCGTTCTTATTTACAGTTGTGTATATATATATATATCTTTTCATGGTTTAGCCAGTGTGTCTTTGGTGTAGGAGTGGGATGGTTGAACTGAAGGGCAATGGGTATATAATTTTGCTAGCTGTTACCTGATTCCCTTTCTAGTGAGTGTGCTTTCTGCAATCTCACCAGCAGTGTATGAGAATGCCTCTTGCCCCAGCCTCACCAACAGAGTATGTTGTCACATGTTGAAATGTTTTTCTTTTCCATTTGAAAGATAATTCTTCTCTACTCTCCATTACTTCACCCTTTTCCCCCAAGGTAGATGCCTATAGCCCTTTAACTGTGAATCCTGGAAAAATCTGTGTGCATTTGCATGTTTTTACTTAAAAATTCCAACACCAGTGGGATCTTAAACTCATTGACCTAGACCTGGTTTTTGTGACTGTTAACCACCTCAACACATTTGAAGCTGATTTTTAAGCCTGAGTGGTGCTGGGTTGAGTGGCTGGCCATAATTGGTTTGAATTGCCTATGTACTGGCAAGTTTAGGTAGTTCCCAGTTTTTCCTTTTACAGGCAGTGTTGCTGTGAATGGCCTTTTGTCCATATCTTATACATATTGTCATCTGTTAGTACAAGTATTTCCTGGATTGATTCCTGGAAGTAGAATGGCAGGGTCAAAGAGCAAGTGTGATTTGCATGTTGGTACTTCTTACAAGTTTGAACATCTCACTCACCTGCTGGCTGTGGAAGATGGGGCCAGTTTTCTCCTACTCCTGCCAACTCTGGACTTTTGTGCTGAGCTCATGGGGCTCAGTCATGCCCCAGCTTCCAAGATCTTGGTCTGTCCGCGTCTTCCCTCTGCATCTTCTCCCTCCTTCTCCCCTGCAGGCCCTAAAGGACAGCAAAGTGGTCGAGATCGTTGAGGAAAAAGTACGCAGGAGGGAGGAACCCGAGAAATGGCCTCTTCCTGGTCCCCCGATAGTGGATTATTCCCAGACCGATTTCTCCCAGCTTCTCAACTGCCCAGAGTTTGTGCCCCGCCAGCACTACCAGAAAGAGACAGGTAGGTACCCTGCTGGCATGTGGATGCCTCCCTGTTGCCCTTGTTTTCCGGGCAGCAGTCCTGCTCGGGGCTGGCATCAAGAGGAGGGCTGGAGGGATGAGGACCTCCCCTTTCTATCCTTCAGAGTCAGCGCCTGGCTCTCCCCGTGCGGTTACCCCAGTGCCAACCAAAACAGAGGAAGTCAGCAACCTAAAGACGCTGCCCAAGGGCCTGTCCGCCAGCCTCCCTGACCTGGATTCTGAGAACTGGATTGAAGTGAAGAAAAGGCCTCGGCCCTCTCCAGCACGACCCAAGGTGGGTGAGACCTGTCCCCTGTCCTGGATTCTAGGGACTTGGGCTAGAGAGTGTGGAACCGGTTTCACATAGGCACAGAGCTCTGTGTTCTAAGGAGATAGAAGTCAGGCCAAGTAGTTCAGGGTTATGATGTAAGCCACAGGTCACCAGTGAGTGCAGGAAGGCTGATATGCCTGTTTCCATGTCCAGTGGGTCACCCCTCAGGACAGCCCTAGCTCTGTAGTTTCTGAGTGGCATTTTTCACAGGAGAAGATCATGTAGCCTCTGGCAGCAGTCTATTGAAAGTTAAGTGTTTCTTAATAGTTGGGTGGGTTTTTGATTGATTTTTTGGGTTTGTTTGGGGGCTTATTTGGCCAGTCTGTATGGCATGTGGGCTGTTAGTTCCCTGACCAGGGATCAGACTTGTGCCCCCTGCAGTGGAAACACAATCTTAGCCACTGTTCCACCAGGGAAGCCCCTTGGCTATTCTCTTTGCCTCATCTAAGTCCTTGTGGCTGCATTATTTAGCGCCATCCCCCTGAATTTGTCCTCACTGTCTCATATATAACTCAGTCAGATCCTTTGAAAAGGGAAGGGAGAAGGAGCAGACCCATGGCCTGGAGAGTGAGAGTCTACACTGGAACACAGGCCTTCTGTCATTGCTGGCTGGTGACCTTGGGAAACTTCTTTAATATCTGAAGGCCTCAGTTTTTCTTAGGTTGAAAGGAAGGAGGGGTTAGATTGCTCTAGAAATAGTAGACAATATATGAGTAGCTCACACATAGTCTTCTGTTAGAGAAGTGTTTCAATCTGAAACTAAAATTTGAGGAGCAAGCTTCTACTCCATTCACCTGCCCACTGCCATCCCGTCTTGGATACTTTGGTCTAGGCCTTGAGAGGAGACCTGACAGATGACCCTGTAGGGAATTCTGTGCCCTTTTTCCATTGTACCACTGTGATCAACTCCCTTGTCTCCTTCCTACCCCCGACCCTGTCTGTTCTGGTTGTTCAAGAAGTATCAGGTAGGCTAGAGTCGTGAGAAGAAGGTAGTAAGTGACAAGGACCTGACAAGGTTCAGTTCATTCTTTAAGACTGCAGAGGCTTTGGAGAGGCCTTTCCAAAGACACCTAGCCTCCAGTCCAGAGTTAGAGCCCTCCACTTCCACCTGGCCTACCCTGACCCTTGCAGAAGAGAATAGTTTAAGATTTATAGAGAAGATTTTTTTTTGGTACAGCAGGGAATTAATGTTTAAATATGTTCTGTGGGGTAAACAGATGTTTTACCTCCCAAAACTTTCAGATAATTCAGCTTATCAGCAGTCTGAAGTACTTTGTTTTGGCTGAAAGGAGTCTTGTTTTTTCTCTTGCCTTTGGGACATGCCGTGTTTTTTTTGGTCTGTTTTGCCTCTTACAGTCTTTGTCCCTGCCTTCATCTGGCTTACCTAAACAGGTCCTTTCATCATCACTTCTTCACAGAAGTCTTCCCCGAGTGTCCCCAGCCCCGCCCCCGGTTGCCTCAGTGCCCCTCCCTGAGCACTCCCACGAGGCCTGTTTATAGTCTTCGCCATCACATTGCAGTCGGTGGCTGGTTGACTTTTTCTCCCGCTAAACTGCGAGCTCCATAAGTTCAAGGGCCTGGTCACAGGGCCTGGTACCATTTAGCGAGTAGTTGAGCATGGGCTGTTGCCCAGTCCCAGCCTAAATTCTGAGGGTGCAATGGGAGGCGAGGCAGCTGTGGCTCTTGCCTGGTGAAGCTTCCAGCTGCGTGGGTGGGGTTGGGGATGGGGAAAAGGGTGAAGCAGCCTGTTGAACTTCTCCATGTGCCCGCTCGGAGGCCAGGTGCTGTGGAGGGGCATGTATTTAGGTAAATGAGAGTGCAGTCTGTACATACAGGGAGCTGGTCGTCTCAGTGTTCATGAAGGGCTGATGTGAACTGCGAGTGGAGAAACCCAGAGTCCTGGGGGACATCCTTTTCTTGTGAGTGACTCCAGTGCTGACAGCTGTGACTCCGTGTTGTTATCAAGGCTGCAGATGTGACGGTCCCGTGTTGAGGGGTCAGGGCTTTTCTCAGGGGATCGTGTCAGCCGGGCCTAAGGACTTCCTGGTGATCCTCTCTGTCTTTGGTCTCCCTCCGTTTTAGAAATCGGAGGAACCCAGGTTTGTTCACTCGACCACGCTGCCTCAGCATCTGCCCTCTCAGCAGCTGATGTCCAAGGATCAAGATGAGCAAGAGGAACTGGATTTCCTGTTTGATGAGGAAATGGAGCAGATGGATGGACGGAAGAATACCTTTACCGCCTGGTCTGATGAGGACTCTGACTATGAGATTGATGACCGGGATGTCAACAAAATCCTCATTGTCACTCAGACACCACCTTACATGCGCCGGCACCCAGGGGGCGACCGCACTGGCAACCACACCTCGCGTGCCAAGATGAGTGCTGAGCTGGCCAAGGTCATTAATGACGGGCTCTTCTACTATGAGCAGGACCTGTGGACTGAGAAGTTCGAACCTGAATATTCCCAGATCAAGGTGAGCCTTGGGCATAGTGGTGGTGGGGGCCTAGGGTACCTGTGACGTGAGGCAGAGGAAAGCTGACAAGCGCCTGGCCTTGGGGACAGAACCTCAGCACCGTCATCTAATAAAAGGGGATGATGATTGACACTGCTTGGGGGGGTGGTCATTAAGAATGAGAAGAGGTGTATAAACACTGTAAACTGCCCATGTGAGAGGTGATCATCCTGCTTCTTGATCATTTGCATTTAATTTCAGAGGTTGGCTAGACACTTTTGTGAAGAATAAGATTGGACTTTCATTTCTGTTCTTAAATATTTAGGCATGTATTAAAGTGTAAAGGCCTTTTGAGGAACTTGCTTTTGAGTGTGGAATATGGAGAAAAGATAGGTCTTTTAAAAACTCACTGCTGCCTAGAAACAGCCAAAACTGGTGGTGTAGGCATTTTACAGAGTGGATGTGATGTTGGGCAGTCGGCTTCTGGTGAGCCTCTGTAGTGAGTGGTAGTTGTAATGTGTTTGAAAATGAGAGAATTGCAGGAAGAGAGTTGGGGAGGCTATAGCAGGTTCCTGGGGAGCTGGAGTTCTCACCTCAGTGCTGCTGCAGGGAGGGCTGGGCAAGTCTTCAGCCCTACTGGGTGAGCACACTCAACCGCTGGTAACCTGGGGTTGAGGCATGGTGATGGGCAGCTGAGAGCCCAGGGACCAGAATTCCACATATGTGAACGTGGCAACTGCCCTCTTCAACTTCCTGTCTGTCTTGATTCCTAAAACAGGCTAGGGCAGTCCTCTTACCAGCCTCTTTTCCCCACCCATCTCGTGTCCTCTGTAGCAAGAAGTTGAGAACTTCAAGAAAGTCAATATGATCAGTCGGGAGCAATTTGACACACTAACCCCTGAGCCCCCTGTGGATCCCAACCAGGAGGTCCCTCCTGGACCACCTCGCTTCCAGCAAGGTGAGAGATGACCGCTGCCACCCTGGCCTGAGTGGGAGAGTCTGGAGCCGTCTGACGGGGCTTTTGGGGACAGGCGGTCCCCGGCCTGCCTCTGCTCACTGTTGCCCCCTGCTTCTGCAGTTCCCACTGACGCCCTGGCCAACAAGCTGTTTGGTGCTCCTGAGCCTTCCGCCATCGCCCGCTCTCTACCAACCACTGTCCCAGAGTCGCCAAACTACCGCAATGCCAGGACCCCCCGCACACCCCGGACACCGCAGCTCAAAGATTCAAGCCAGACATCACGGTTTTATCCAGTGGTGAAGGAAGGTCGAACACTGGATGCTAAGGTGAGGCGTTGATGCTAAGCCACTAAGTCTTGGGCTCACTTGACTGCCTTCCAGAGCTCTGCTTCTCTCCCTTGTCTTGAGCTAAGAAAGTTCCACATCCCCCCACCCCACCCCCACCTGCTCCGTATTCTTAGGCTAGCGAGCCCACTGGGATTGAGTGGCCCCCTCTGCAGTGTGGAGTGGGTGCTGGGAGTGGTGGCCCAAGCAGCCATGATAAAATCCAAGGAGAACTGACAAGTCCTTGAGCAGATCACATTACCCACAAGCCTCAATTCTGTCACTTGTCAAGTCGGTGTGCCAGCTCCTCCTTAAAGCTGTGGACAGCACGTGAGACTAGATATGAAAATGCTTTGTAAATTGTGAGATAACTCAGACTTTAGGAGGGTATCGTAATCTTACAAACACTTGATGCTCCTCAGTCATATGACTGTATATTAACAAATCCCACGCTGACCTTTGCAGACGCCTCGGAAGAGGAAGACAAGACACAGCTCGAACCCACCTTTGGAGAGTCACGTGGGCTGGTGATGGACTCGCGCGAGCACAGGCCCCGAACTGCTTCCATCAGGTGTGGGCCATGGGAAAGGGGTTCAGGCTGACTTCAAGGAGGGCCGCAGAGCCACGACAGTGATGAGACCAAGCCGAGAGTACCTCTCTGTTCTGCAAATGAAGGAAAATTTAAGGAAGGGGCCCTCATCTAAATCCCAAAAACCAGGAGTAGTCTAGAGCTTAATCCAGATCCTGGGGAGAGGAAGGCTGCTTTCTGAAGTGTGGTGGCTGCATGGCATTCTCATGGGAGGTTAGCTCAGTTGATTTCAGGCATGCATATCTGCTGCCTCCCTCTGGATAGCTCAGGAGGTGAATAAAAGTACAGCTGTGTCTGCTAGACACAGCTTCTGGGAGTAGGGCCTGGATTCCTTTTAATTTATTCTCAGGAAAATGACCCCCGTGTTCTGAATTCCAGAGCAGGTTTGGGAGCCACTGACCTATGCACTCTTATTTATTCCCTGCAAAGATAGATGGTGGTTTTACAAAAAATATGGATGGGTTAACCCATTACAGCTTGTTAAGGAAAGTTAAATGTTAACATGGGATAAATAAACAGCTAAAAGCTCAGGTTTGGGCATTGTACAGATCTGAGATGTTAAACATTAGCTCTGTGACAGGGCAAGACTCCCAGTCTCTCTGAGCCCCAATGTCCTCACTGTTAAAAAAACATCCAAAGGTTGGTTGAGTGAGTGAGACCCATGGATATAATAAGTGAGATCCATGCATATAGTTAATTAAGGGTCTGGTACAGTAGCTGGGCCTCTTTGTTACACTGAGAGGCTAGATGTTGAAGGCTGTAAGGAACCCAAGGGACCCCTGCCATCTGATGGTTGGCTGCTCTGGGGAACCTGGGGACACTGTTTCATGGTCTCTGCAGCTCCAGCCCCTCAGAAGGCACGCCTGCAGTCGGCAGCTATGGCTGTACCCCTCAGTCGCTGCCCAAGTTCCAGCATCCTTCCCACGAGCTGCTCAAGGAAAACGGCTTCACACAACACGCTACCACAAGTATCGTAGGCGCTGCCTTAATGGTAAGAAGTGCAGAGGGAGAGGGTGGTGCTTTCTGGGCTACTACTGAGATCCAGAGGAAGGGCTGGTGCAGCAGGTGACTGTTCTCTCTAGCCTCAGAGCAAGAAGTGACATAACATTATAGCAGGAAGGACTGAAGTTCGTTTTAGAATATAGGAGGCAATGGGGATCTGGTGCTTAGAATATTCCTGTTCCTTGATTTTTCTCTATTGATCTTAAAAAAAAAAGCCCAGGAGTTTTCTTTGTGTTTCTGGTGAAACCATCGCTGTCACAAACAAATATGCATGAGACAGCATATATTCTCCAGAAAGATGATGACCTGTGGGACCAAATCCAGCCAGCAACCTGTGTTTGTACTGCCCTAGAGCTAAGAACAGTTTTTGTTTTAACATTTTTAAGTAGGGGTGGGGAGGGTGAGACTTTATGACAGAGACCATCTATGACTGCAAAGTCTAGAATATTTACTCTCTAGCCCCTTAGAGGAAAAAAGATAGCTAACCCCTATTCTAGATGAGGATGTAAGGAGAGAACCTCTCTAGACACTCACATGTTTCCTTTTATCACAAAAGGAGATAAGCTTTTAACTGCAGGTTTCTCTTGGGTTATCTCTAAAGATACTCATAGCCATGCGCACTCAGAGTTTCTGGCCACTCAGCCCCCTTTGAGTCAGCACAGCACGGCCGCTCAGTGCTTGATTCACCCACCTGGCTTGCCTCTGGATGCTGTGTGTGTAATAACAGCTTTAGTGAAACATGGCTCACACTACACAGTTCACCTGTTTGAAGTGTGCACGCTCAGTGGCTCTTAATGCATTTGAGTGTGCATCCATCGCCAGAATCCATTTTAGAGCATTTTCATCGCCTTGGAAGTAAGCCCTGTGCCCCTTACTAGTCATCCCCTCCCTCCACCTCCCCAACTCCTCCCAGACCCACACAACCACCCATCTGCTCGCTCTCTATGGATGTGACTTCATAAACATGGACTCATGACACTGATCCTTTGTGACTGTCGT
Source organism: Madoqua kirkii (assembly GCA_006408675.1). Classification (NCBI taxonomy): domain Eukaryota; kingdom Metazoa; phylum Chordata; class Mammalia; order Artiodactyla; family Bovidae; genus Madoqua; species Madoqua kirkii. The sequence goes on along the minus strand of SJYC01111040.1, from coordinate 24,659 downwards.
CTTTGCTTTAGCGTATAATTTCAGGGTTCATTTATGTTGTACTGTGTATCAGTACTTAATGCGTTTTTATTGTCAAACAACAGTCCACTGTGGATGGTAGCACCTTTTGTTTATCCATTCATCAGTTGATGGACAGAATTTCTGCTTTGTCTTTTCATGAGTAATGCTACTTTGAACATTGCTGTACATGTTTCTGTGTGGACATAGGTTTTCATTTATCCTGAGTGGAACCGTGTAATTCCCGGGTCATATAATAGGGTAGTTTTGTGTAACCTTTTGAGGAACTGCTGCAAGACTGTTTTCCTAAGTAGTGGCATCATTTTATGTATGAGGGTTCTGATTTCTCCATATCCTCCTGACACTTATTATCGTCTTCCTTTCGAGTATAGCCATCCCAGTGGGTGTGTAATGATATCCTGTAATGGTTTTGATTTTATTTGATATGGTTTTGACAGCTAATAATGTTGAGCATTTTTTCATATGCTTAATGGCCATTTGTATATCTTCTTTGGAGAAATATCCATTCATATCCTTTGTCTGTTTTTTAACAATTATTTGTCTTTGTTATTAAGTTGTAATAAGTTTTTATTCTAAATATAAGTCCCTTATCAGATAATATAATTTGCAAATATTTTTCCCATCCTGTGGATTGTCTTTTCACCTTGTTGGTTGATCATGTCCTTTGAAATACAAAGATTCTTACTTTTTAAATGATACCAGATTTTTAGAATTTTATCTGTTGTTTCTTGTTCTTTGGTGTTGTGTGTGTGTGTATAGATATTTTTAAATTTTTAATTGGAAGATAATTGCTTTACTATATCGTGTTGGTTTCTGCCATACATCAACATGAATCAGCCATAGGTATATATATGTCTCCTCCCTCTTGAACTGCCCTCGCACATGCGATTTTTACTTAATATTGTAGGACTCCTAAAATAATCGGTAACAATGATATGATGAATATAATTTGTTGAGTGCCTGGATTGCTTATTTGTGCTTTTCCTGGCTCTAACTACACTGAGAGCAGTGATATTTGTGGTTGAGAGGTAGACCAGGATGTCTGCTTCAGAGGCAGATGCCACCTACTTCTGAGGGTGCTCAGGCCCTGTGCCCAGCAGCAGGGCCTGCTGCACAGTAGTTAGTCCTCAGTGACTACTTGCCCGGAGACTTAACGGTGATGAGCAAAGGGATTGGGAGGAGAAAGGACTGATGTCTTTGAGCCACAGGATCATTTGTCCCCCACAGCACAGGCAGCCTGGCTCTAAATCATATCTTTCCTCTTTCCTTCCCAATCAGAGCGAAAACGCTTGGGCATTGGCCAGTCTCAGGAGATGAACACTCTCTTCCGCTTCTGGTCCTTCTTCCTCCGAGATCACTTCAACAAAAAGATGTATGAGGAATTCAAGCAGTTGGCTCTGGAGGATGCCAAAGAAGGCTACAGGTGAGTAAGATTGGGGTGAAGACTCTGACTGGTGCTTGAGAGATGGTGAGAGGGTATCTTTGTTGGGTCTGCTTCCAGAACGGTGATAGGAAATCCACTGTGTATATATTTCGTGTACTTTATTTAAAAAAATTAGTACTCTTTGAATAAGTAATATGCTCAAAATTCAAAGAAGTCGTAGGTTATATATAGCAGGAAGTTGTCTTCATCCTAGCTTTATGGCCTCTAGTTCCTTTCCCCACAGGCAGCCAGTAGTGTTAGAATCTTGTGAGTCCTTTCTAAAAACACTTTTCTTATGTAAGCAAGGACAGAACTGTGTAGTCTCCCCCGCCCACACACACCTCTTTTGTTTATATAAAAGATGGCCTCTACTGGGTAATATCTTGCACCTTGCTTTTTTAATTAATGCTGTATTTTAAAGATCATTCCATATCCATTTATAAATAACTTACTTTTTTTTATGGCTTGTGTGGTCTTACTGTATAGATGTACCATAATTTATTTAACTAGTCTCCTATTAATATATACTTCAGTTACTTTTAATGTTTTGCTATTAAAAAACAAACAAACTAGAGGGACATTTTTCCCAAGTAAAATCTTTTCTCTGTGAACACTTTGAAAAGGACAAATGTTTAAAGAGGCTGGGGGAAAACATCCTTCAGTCCAGAGACAACCAGTGTTAATGTTCTACCATATTTATGAATTTAGGTCATAAAGGAATGCTTTTTTTAATACATTCTTCATTTATAAGCATGAGCATTTCTCCATGTTGTTAAAATATTTAACCTTTTTGCCATCTTACAAAATTTTTATGCTTTTGGCTGAAAGTTTAGAAAATAGAGATAAGATCGTTTGAAAATCCTACCTCCCAAAGATAACCCATATCAGTGTATTTAACATCATAGGCTGTGCCCTTCCAGACTTGCGTGCATGTGTAGATTTAAAATTTACTTACTTGTTTACAAAATGTGTTTGTCTACCTTAACCCTTTGAAACATATTTTTTCTCTTTATAATGTATTGTTAACATCTCCTTAAGTATCCATCAGTGTATACTTAAATTATAATTTTAAATAGATTGTATTATTCTGTTGTACAGTTACCATGATTTTTCTTAATCACTTTTCTAAGACTTAAGTTTTTCAAAAGAATGCTGCTATGGACCATTTTGGTACATCTATAAAATATAAATCTACATTTTTCGTCATTTCCCTGTATATGTTGCTAGAATTGAAATTTCTGAAGCCATGCTCAAATGGCTTTGCAGAGAGCTCATGCTGGTGATTGACAGACTTTGCTTAGAAGACAGACAGCAAATAGCTTAGGTTTCTGGAACATAAAGTCTCTATTATAATCACGTCTGCTCTAGCAGCAGAAAGTAACCAGTGATACTTCATAGGCAAATGGGTGTAGGCAGAAGGCTGTTGTTCATTTGGCCCAAGTTTGTTGACCCTTGGCGAATGTTTAATGCTAGACTCATTTAGACTAGCATTAAATGCCAACCTTCTCAGAGAACACTTAGCATTTTCTCAGTAATTCATGTATTTTAAATGGTTTCATAGATCTATCATCCAGATGCATTTCCTATTTACAGATAAAGAAACTGTCCTGATTTCACTGACTTGTGTCCTCCTACAGATATGGTTTGGAGTGCCTTTTTCGATACTACAGTTATGGCCTGGAAAAGAAGTTCCGGCTGGACATATTTAAGGACTTTCAGGAGGAAACCGTGAAGGACTATGAAGCAGGTAAGAGTCAGAGTTGGGACTCTGTGAGCCCTGGTCATCTGTCTGTCTTCTCGGCCCCTGGGCTTGTCTGTATCACATCACGTCCCCTTCTCCTGAGCCTCTCTATTCTTCTCAGTGGCCAAGCTTCTTTCTACCTCTCTCTCTCTCTGCAGGTCAGCTATATGGGCTAGAAAAGTTCTGGGCCTTCTTGAAATATTCCAAAGCCAAAAATTTGGACATTGACCCCAAACTTCAAGAATACCTCGGCAAATTCCGTCGTCTCGAAGATTTCCGAGTGGATGTAGTGGATGTCTCTCTTCTTTCCCATCCTGATTGTCTTAGAAAGAAAACTGAACCAGAGATCTGGATACCTGGGTTTTGATCCCAGCTGGGCCATTAGTCCAGGGACCCTTCTTGTCCCTTTTGGGCCTTAAGTTTCTTAAACAGAAGGCGTGAGAAGTGGGCAGTGAAGTCTCATTAGAGGGTTTGTGATCACTCCCCACTCCCTTTCCCGTAGTGGATGTGGCTGAACCATCATAATGCCCTTTCTGTCTTATCTCCATCCCTCTTTGCTGCTATGCCCTATTTAGAGGTGATCAGGATGAATACCCTAGGTAAATGTTCTTATTCTCTCTGGGAGAGGTCAGTTCCAACCCCACAACTTGATAAAGTCTGTCTAGTTCTTCCCTGCTCCTCCCACTTCTTCTTGGCACAGTGACTCAACAGTGACATCCAGTGGTGGGTCAAAGTTATGACTACTGGTTCCTCTTCTGAGTGTATCAGGGATTCCAGAGATACGTAAAACTTTTTCCTTCAAAGTGTTTATAGTGTAGTAGGGATATGCCAATCATGTTACTCCCTTGAAACCTTTTAGCAAAAGGGCAAATAGAAGTAAGTAATAGTCTTCACATACATTAAAATATTTGACTTTATTGTGTGTCAGACACTATGCTTTAACCTTTTTAAACCTTTATAAGGTGAAGCAGGCAGGGTTCTTGTCGTCACTATAGCAGTGGATGATCAAGAGCCCATGGCCAGCCAGTGAGATAGTGGCGGTAGGGCTCAGGTGTCCTGACAAAAAGTTAGGCCCGTTTTCTTCCATCCTTAAGGACTTCCTCCTTTGGGGGCTGGAGGGACGGGGAGGGTCCGGGGTGCGTGTGCAGAGAACAGGGAGACCTGATGGGAGGGAGCAGAGCAGAAAGGGCTCAGCTTGGCTCCCAGAAAGGGGAGAGCGGACCTTGGGGCTACAGGGCCTCTGGCAGTGACGAGGCCAGACTGGGTCCCAGTCTGACTCTTAAGATCAGTGTCCTTTTTAGGGCCATGAGCAGTCCCCAAGAGTCTCTGGGCCTTCTGAATGGAGGCATGTCAGTGTATTGCATGCCACATTCCTGTACCGTCTCCTGAGTGGCCACCACTTCTCAGAAGGGGAGCGGAAAGATGTATGGAAAAGGCCTGGGCTTCAGTGCTGGATAGGCCTGTTTCAGATTTTGTCTTTACCAGTTAAAAGTTCTGGATCCCTGGGAAGCAAATTATTTTTCTGTGGTTAGCTGTCCTCATCTATGAAATTAGGTGGTCATGTCTACATCAAAGGGTGGTGTAGACCCTATGAGTAAATGCATAAATCAGCCCAAGGTTTGGCATCTTGGCGTGGAGATGTGCTTAATAAAACTAGTAACTAGTTTTTAGGGTTATAAACCTACACTGGGAGGTAGGAAGTAGGGGTCTCTGAATAGCCCTGGCAAGGGCGGGGGTGTGCTCCCTAATCACCTGTGACTCCCGCCTTGTTACAGCCCCCCATGGGTGAGGAGGGCAACCACAAGCGACACCCAGTGGCGGCAGGAGGTGGCAGCGGCGAGGGCAGGAAACGGTGCCCCTCCCAGTCTTCCAGCAGACCCACCAGCCAGCCCCCCACACCACCCACTGGCCAGCCCGTCCGGGAAGATGCCAAATGGACAAGCCAGCACTCGGATGCACAGACTTTGGGAAAGTGAAAAGACTTTTAGCCCTGGGGTTTTGGGGGGAGAAGGGATGGAGAGGTAGGTGAGCGTCTATGGGGGTGCCCAGTCCCAGGAGAGGGGACAGAGAAGGGACAGGCCTGTAGTCATTAGGATGGGCCTTCGTGCTGAGTAGCAATGTGTATACCATTTGGGCTATCAGAGGTACCCCTGGGCAGGAGCCTCCACACACCCCCTTCCCTCTTCTCTCTCCATGGCTCTTCACATCCTAGCTTCTTCTAAGTGGGGGAGGGAAGGGGGGAGATTTTTATATATATATATATATATATATATATATATACATATATATATATCAAGTTTTAAATTATTGATAGCTCGTCTGGATTACCAAAATCACTCTGCAGCCCTGCCTGCGGCTGGTAGCCCGCAGCCCTGGTCCCCATCCACAGCTGCCTCCTGCTCCCCCTCAAGCCAACTATGCAGCCCACGAGAAGGCCCTGTGGGCCCCATTGCCCAGCACTGTTTCATAGAAGGCTCTGGCAGCGTCCCTGGGCCCTGCAAGCACCAGCCCCTTGATCATCTGGGGCTTGTCATCGCCGTGTTCTCTCCCTGCTGTCCCCATTACACCCTTCTGCCATCTTCTGGGAGGAGGAAACCAAAGGATCTAAAAGTGGGGGTGAGGGGAGGTTTCAGCCTCTCTCCATCCCCCTCTCCCCATGCCCCTTACTCCAGCCCAGAGAGACGCTGCTCATACCAGAAAAGACTATTGAAAGATGATTTATTTTATTTTTCTCTGACCTTTCCATCCTTGGGGAAATGAAAAGGAAAAAAAAAAAAAAAGACAAAATCGACCATAAAAGACCAAAAAAAACCATCAGAAAACCCCCACCTAATCCACAGAAAGTGATGTCTTTCCCCTACTCTTGGGATTTTTTTGTTTTGTTCTTGGAAATAGTATTTTTTTAAAAGTTGCCTTATTGTGGAGTGGGAATCTGAAATACCCAAATGCCTGTTTTCCTCCGTGGAGTCAACTTGAAGAGCTCGCACCTTCTCTGGATGTGCCTGGGCTGGATTGGTTAGAATCTGTCTCTTGACTGAGTTGCATGTACAGCATCTCCTGCCTGTAGGCGAGAGAGTTGGGAGTGGCTCAGATGAGAGCCGTGCCCAAATATCCCCGCTGTCGCGTCATTTGAGGCTGACACCCTGTGTCTAATCTGAAATACCCAAATGCCTGTTTTCCTCCGTGGAGTCAACTTGAAGAGCTCGCACCTTCTCTGGATGTGCCTGGGCTGGATTGGTTAGAATCTGTCTCTTGACTGAGTTGCATGTACAGCATCTCCTGCCTGTAGGCGAGAGAGTTGGGAGTGGCTCAGATGAGAGCCGTGCCCAAATATCCCCGCTGTCGCGTCATTTGAGGCTGACACCCTGTGTCCACACGCTGCTGCCACCGTCGTGTCGTCGCTCTGCTTGCTGTTCCTTTCGCCAGGCTCCATCCCGCTGTGACGCCCTTCATCCTGCCTTCGGAACCCCAAGGCCAAGTTTGCTTCAGATTGTTGGAGGACAGCACTGGCCCGGATCTGGGGCACACTTGTCCTCAGCCTGACCATCTTCCCCCACCTCAGAGGGGAAAGGTGAACACTTGGCAGCTGAGGCTTAGAAACATTGCTTGCATTCCCTCAATTGATCTCTGAGACCTCCAGGAGGCTTTGTCTCTTAAAAGGTGGAGAAGGATGCTATTCTCCTCCCGTGGGCCGGGTGGGTTTCTCCATCTTGCATCACCCCTCTGCAAGCCACTCCGCCCACCTTCCAGTCGACCCTGCCTAGGAACAAGTGATGAGGAGGCTTTGAGGGTATGGGGAATCCTGCCAGTTGGAGAAGCCCCATGGCCGAAAGGTATATGTGGACATAGAGTATGCCTGTCTTCACTTCTCCAGCCACTGACTGCTTGTCTCAGGCTGTGGATGATTAGTGCAATGGCCGGTCTCCTGGCAGCCGCAGCTAGGGATGGTGACCCGTGACTGGCCTTCACAGACTGGACTGGGGGCTGGGCGCAGGCATGACGACACACTCACCCCGGGGTGGTGGTGGTCATGCGCTCACACTCTCAGCCCTCTTAACTGGCATGCCAGGAGTGGCAAAGGACATGAGGGCTTGCCACTTCACACCCACCATCCTCCACGGGGACCCAAGACCTGAGACAAGCCACAGCCTGCCCCGTCCTTCCGTTCATCCCGCACCTTCCTGAGATGGGTCCACGCCAACGTGACCTTCAGGCCTCAGACATCAGAAGGTCTGTGTACCTCAGCTCTGCTCAGGGGCAGGTTTCCCCCCGCTGTCTCCTGAACCTGGGAGGAAGGGCACTCCGGGTAGTGCCCGACGCTGCCGCAGCCTGGACCCCTTGGGCTCAAAGCCCATCGAGGAGCCCCCATGTCCAAGTTGTTATGTTTTTGTTCTGTTCTATTGTAGTTCTTCTCGCCCCTTTCCTGGTGATTGATTTTACAAAAGAAAGCTGCTCAGAAAGCCCTGGCAGTGGGAGGAGGGGCAAAGAAGTCAACTAGTTAGGGAGGGTGGGCTGGTTTTTTGCCAAAAGCCTGGGTAGAGTGGTTTGGATCACCCTCCCAAATGGGACCCCCCAAGTATCTCGTGTGTGAGGATCCCAGGATTTGCCCCAGCCCCACCCTCTCCTTCAGCCACATTGATGGCAGAGGCAGAGAAGATCAGAACATACAGCCCATTCTGACTGGAGAGGAAAACTTGTCATCTGGCTTTGCGGAGAAGGTTCCACCTTATGCTCATAGTACATTATCTTTACCATGTGCTAGGATATCACATTTACAAGGAAAAAAAATGTAAAATACTTGAATGAGCTTGTATTATAACATTAATATTATTGAGAGTATCTGCTTTTCAGGCTGAAGTGATTCATTCATTATTCTAGTCCTGCTTTAGTCGTTTGTAATTTGTGGTAATTATGCTTTTCTTTTTAATACAAAAAAAAATGTATAAAAATAAAAACTTGAAAAGGCAAAAAAACAAGGCAGCCTGGCTGGTCTCCCATGAAGGGGTATGGCTGTTGGGTGTGTTGGGTGGAGCCTAGTTCACGTTCTGACCTCAAATCCGTGGGAACCTGCCCTCAAACGAGCACATGGAACCTCTCCAGGCACTTTCCTGACAGTGTCTGAGGCTCCTGGTGCACTCAGCTGCTTCCTCAGGGGTCTGCAGAACTGTGTCTTGAGCTCATGTCTCTGCCTTGTGTCTGAGGGCGGGGGAGCTATAGCCAGTGCCACAGACGAGTACTCCGCAGTCCAGTAGCTGGAATTCCAGGGTTTCACGCACTGGCTGTGGCTTGGCGTTGTATTGGGACACAGCCAGGAGCATAGAAGCTGCTGTGGTTCCTCACTGAGTACACTTCCCTGTGGACTGGAGAGGAGGAGCAGCGCTCTGGCCCGACGGAATCCAGATCAGCCCCGGAGACGCCTGGGAAGGAAGGACGAGCACCCCCCACCACGTCTGGTCCCCAGGCTGCTGATGGCTTTTGTCTGACTCATGAGGCTGGGCACCAGCAGTAGTGACCGAATGCCTGTCTGGATGTAGTGTGTGCTGACAAAACTGAAACTGGGCCTTATTCACTACCTGTTAAGTGTTCTGGGCCTGGCACGTCCACATCCCTTCACAAATGGTTTTCCAGACAGCTCACCTTGTGTGGGAACAGAGACTTCAACACCACCGATGGCCTGCAGGGGGCAGAGGTGAGTCCAGAAGACACCAGCCAGGGCTTCTGCAGGCCTCTGGAAGAAGGACCACACTTCTGTCTCCTGCTGGGAACACTGAACGAGGCTGGGGGACTCTGCTGTGACTCCCACATGCCATGAGGTCATGATGCCAGAACAACTCAGAACAGAAGTATCCACTGCAGGTCAAAGGAGACCAGGTTATTTCTCATGCTTTCTGCTTTCACATTTCTGGTGGGAAGGTTGAGACCTCAGCCTTTGCTGGAACCTATTTGGTAACCGGTCTGAGGACCTGCCCAAGAAACAGGGTGAGATGTGAGGCCCTTCATCCCTCTGCAGCCTGACACTACCTCCAGGCTACAGACCTGAAAGGGAGGAAGACCTCCATTCTTGCTTTTTCCACACACTCTTCACTCTGGACCCTCACTAAGTTCACTGAAAATGGGCTGCTTTCCAGTTGTCTATTTGTAGGACGGATTGTGGGTGTGGGCCAGCAGCCATGAGCACACACAGCACCGATGCTCCAGGAGCTATATACCACCAGCTAAAGGTGCCTGGTCCCAGGGAGGAGTTGGCCTTCCCCCCAGGCCCCAGGGGCTCAAGGCCTGTTAAGTTGGTTGGCCTCCCAGGCAGGTCCTCTGGGTCTGGCCCATGGGAAGAGGTCCTCTTTGATAGTCCTGCCTGGAGACAACGCCTTCTCAAACACGGAAGTATTTCATAAAACCACAGCAGGTGGTTATTCTAGAGAGAGGAGAACTGAAAGTTCAGGAAAATACTGGACCTTGGGAACTGATAATGGTGTTCTTTCAAGTAGGAGTGGTCTTCACCTTGATCTTGGGAGCCACGGGGTTCTGGGCAATGTTGGGGACTACTCTGGGAATCCAGGGTAGGGATGGCGTCCACTTGGGCAGCTCTGTGGTTTTGTTGTAGACAGGTCTCATCAGAAACGGCATTGCTGCTAAAATTATCCCGTGAAAAGGGTGCTGAAACAACTGGTTCATCATTTGGGTGGAAATGAGGATTTTATCCACTGTTCAGATGTGTACTTGCTACCTTATTGGAGGAAGAGGGTGCTAGCCCTTTTGGTCCTTTACACGGGAGATACTAGGGTGCCTCAGTTGGGTGTCCTCCGAGGTCAGCACTCTAACCCATCCCTCTGTGGTTACAAGGGCCCCAGCTGAGCAGGGCCACAGGCTTTGGCCTTTGAGTCTGTGAATGGCTGAAGGTATTAGGGTAACCTCTGCGCCTCTTTAATTTCACTTATCCTGGAAGCAGCTACTGTGACTTATTTTTCTCTTCAGAGGAGGCTGATGTCCAATTGCAGTGGGCTAAGTTGAATGGGGCATTTGTGTGTGTGTGTGTGTGTGTGTGTGTGTGTGTGTGTGTAATGGGAACTTGATTCCAGAACTGCAGCTAGGGTGTCCTAACCCTGTCCTGAGTAGGGTATGAGAGAGGCTTTAGGGGACAAGAAGGGACAAAGCAGCATCTGGTTCTCTCACCCCCTGGTGCCAGGAGCAAGGATGGCTGCAGGCACACAGCTCCCTGCCACCTTGTCATTCTGTGTTGTGCCAGGGCCACCAAGGGATCATCTGGGGTGCCTGTCCCCTTCCATTGGAGAGGGCTAGTGGTCTCCCCAGGAACTGTCTCCAGTAGCTTCTTCCCTCTGGCTGGCCTGCATTCCGGGAAGACATATTTTTTCCTTCTTTCTGTGAATGCTTGGACCCATTGTGGATAACAGAGCAGTTGGGGGAGCCCTAGTCTCTGTGGCTCTGCTTTTCCAGGAAGCTGATCTCCTGCCCTCGTAGGGTTGTCATCAGAGTGTGTGGCTGAAGGAGCAAGCTGTTAGATGTGAGTAGGAGTCCTCAGGCATAGCAGAGGACTGTCTGCTGAGGGGGCGACCAGTGTGGAACTCAGCTATTTGTTAGTCTGTCATCTTCAGAGAATCGGGGATGTTCTCAGAGAGAGGGGTGAAGCCCAGCAGGATCATGTATCTCTTGTAGGCCTTGGTCTGCTTAAACATGATATCAGTCCCATGGAGTTAGTCCAGCATCCCTAGAGCGGCATAGCATTGGTCGACCCTGGAGGAGACAGGAGGGTGCTGAAGGCTGGTGTGCTCATGTCCATTTCACCTGTGCCCACCTGAGCTTTCCTGTCCCCACCATGCCCACCACCTGCTTCTGAGTCACCCAAGTGGGTGTGCACAGATTGCTGGGCCCCTCCAGAGTGAAAATTGATGCTTTTCCTTTGAAAAGCTCTCTCTCTGATTTAATGCACACAAGTCAGAACCTGCAGCAGAGCCTGCTTGTTGAGGTAGGTTCTGGAATCCATTAGATTCCCCTGGAACACTTAGTAAATGCAGTTGCCAGGCCCTGTTTCCCCAGAGGCTTGATTCTGTGTATCTGAAGTAGAACCCCAGAACCTGCATTTGAAAAAAGCATCTCAGGTGATTTCTGATGCAGGAGGGTCCTAGACCACATTGCTGAGACTGGAGGCTTTCAGAAAGCGCACAGCTCCCCTTGAATTACCTGCAGGAATTGTATGCATCCATGCATTTTTCTTGTAGTGCCCATAGCTTGCGCTATATACTCAAAGGGTCCAGGTGTAAATGGAGCTTAGACAGTGGCAAGGAAGATCCAGTGTCAGAACCAAAAGGGCAAGGTGATCTGGGTCCCAGGATGGTGGTTATTGTGCTGACTCCAGATGCCTCTCCCTCCACTAGACCCACATTTACTGAGACACCAGTGTCTGCTGTCAGGAGCTCCAGGAATAAAGGTGAGTGTTAACTGCCCAGAGACCCAAAGTGGGGAGGGGTGCCTAACTTTTGATGGTGGTAGTCATGGAATTCAGCTGAAGGCAAGAAAGGTAGGTGGTGGCCACAGTGGGAGATCACGGTGAAGATGAGGGCCAAGGAAGTCCACCTGGTGATGGAGGGCAAGTGGGAGCGCATTACTGTTGGACCCAGTATTGCCGGCAGCATGTTGATCTGCAAGGAGAGAGCTGTCTGAGGGTGGAGCCTGAGGGAGGAAGGGAACCAAGGGGATGTCCCCTTCCCCCAGAGTGGTACCAGGAAGACTTCCTGACCCAGATCTGGGGAAGATGAATGAATTTCTGGACCTTAATTTACTGGAGTCTTTCACGTTTCCTGCTGGCTCAGACCATAAAAAGAATCCGCCTGCAAGGCAAGAGACCTAGGGTTGATTCCTGGGTTGGGAAGATCTCCTGGAGAAGGGAATTCCATGGACAAAGGAGCCTGGCAGGCTACAATCCATGGGGTCGCAAAGAGCTGGACACAACTGGGCGAATTTCAAGCAACTTTCAGCTTGAAACCTAGGACAAGTTACTAACTTTTTAACCTCAATTTCCTCATTATCAGAATGGTTATTTCTAATGCTTGTTGGGAGGACTAAAGAAATTACTCACATTAGGCATCTGGCTTTTCCTTGGATATGCCAGCATAAATGGTAGCTGTGGAAGGGGCAGAAGAAAAAAACTCCCAGTGTGGTCCCATTTTGTGCAGGAGACCTTAGCTTAAGGAAGGGGATTGGGGCCCTCTGCCCTCTCCTGTGGGGAAGCCGAGCTCTACTCACCACCTGTTCAATAGGGTGGACAGATAGACGGTTGCAGCGATGGGTACTGTCCACTTGTCGTGTTTCTTAACGGGTTTTCTTACGGAGTTTTCGGTGGTGAAGAAAAGATGGTTACCAGTGGTGGTGTTACCAGTTCATAATTTGCCAGCCTGCCTCTCCCCATCCATGATCTGAATTTAAGAAAGCAAAGGTAAAAACTGGGGTTACATACAAGGAGCAAAGTTGAAAGCACACTGAATTGGCACCCAGACAGACCTGCCTTTGAGTTTTTGTGGTGCATAATTTGGGGAGGGTGACGTAGCCTGTCTGCCTCAGTTGTATGAGCTGCAAAGTGGATGATGGGCAGAAAGGATTCTGTAGGGGAAAGGATGGGAAACTGCCCTGCCACAGGCATAAATGGGAGTTCCAGACACTCCTGGGTTGTCTTGGGTTGCCAGCTATGGAGCACAGAGTGGTCTTCCTGTTGCCTAGATAACAAGAGACCTTCCAGGCCAGGTAGTGGTGTCCCATCCCCACAACTCCAAGGAGGCCTTGTTTCTTGGGTGATGGGTGTACCTGGAGAGTGAGTTGCTGTCTGTGATCAGGAGTGCGCTCACCGGTGTGAGTAGCAGAATAGCACTTCCTCAATCAGCGTGAACACGACCAGCTCCAGGAGGAACCAGTGGAAGGTGGGGAGCTCTCCACGGCAGGAGTGTCCCCACAACTTGAGGATGGGATAGAGTGAGACCAGCATGAGAAGAAAAATCATGAATTGATTGGAGAGAATCATGAGGAGAATCTGGTGTAGTTTCATGGGGTCCACCTGTGAAGGGAAGGAAGGAAGTGGACAAGAGTATAAGCAGGTCTTTGTCTTCTAGAAACCAGGCTCCCTGTGGACTCTTCTCTGGAGGCCCTCGCTCCGGGCTGGGTGCTAGGAGTAATGCCTGGCTGGAGAGCCCCCGAGTGTGGACCAGCTCGGGGGAAGCCACCTGGTCATGCCCTGCTTTTGGAATGTCCCCTCCCCCAGCCTGAGTGTCTGTCTGAACTTGCCTGCTGCTTCCTCCTTCTACAACTTCCACCACTGTCCTCCCCATTTCTTGCCCAGGCCCAACCCCACGTATTCACACAGGCACCTTAGGAGCGTGGAGAAGGCGGTCAGCCTGACTCCTCCTTCAGCCTTTTGGCCCCTGGTCATCCAGGGAGGCTTGACCAGGGTCAGGTGCAGAGATCGAGGTGATGTGCCTCCTCAAGTGGTCTAGCCTCGCCTCACCAGGCCCAAATGAAGGATTTGAGTCAGAGAGCTGCAATCTGGCCTCTTGAGCAACTTATGTAAGTGGGTCTTCCTGGTGTTCAGAGTGGTAGTCACTCTCAGTGACAGGATGTCACCCTCAGTGGCCTCAGCTCAGGATGGGGCCCTGCCTGAGCATTCTCCCATGTCACTGTGGAGAGCTGGCCTCACATGCTCACACCTTGGGCCTCAATGCTGCAGCCAGCCTTTCCCTGGGGACCAGCACCCCCTTTCCCTTTGTGCAATCTAGTCTCACTGACTGCATCAGGCCCTAGTGAAGAAGGAGCCAGGGAGCTGCTATCTGGCCTTTTGACCAACTTGTTCCAGGGAATAGCCCCATGACCACAGGTCACTGCTGTTCCTAATGAACTAGTTTGGGGGTGTCAGAAAGGATTTATTCCTGAGAAATTTCTGCAAGCTGAAAGTGTATTGCCCCAAGGCAAGGCCATGTTCAGAGTGGTCCTTATACTTCGGGCCTGGCTTTCTGGCTTCTCCAAGTGCTGTGTGTATTGAGGAACCAGAATTCAGCCTCTAAACCTTCAGTTTCATCCCACAGCAAAGCCAAGTCTGGCCGGCCTCATTTCAGACTACCTATAGAGGAAACTTCCCTGGTGGGTCAGATGGTAAAGCGTCTGTCTACAATGCGAGAGACCTGGGTTCAATCCCTGGGTGGGAAGATCCCCTGGAGAAGGAAATGGCAATCCACTCCAGTACTATTGCCTGGAAAATCCCGTGGACAGAGGAGCCTGGTAGGCTACAGTCCATGGAGTTGCAAAGAGTCAGACACGACTGAGTGACTTCACTCACTCACTCATAGAGAAAGTAAAACACCTCTTCTGGCAACCTTGACCAAAAGGAGAGTGTGATGTATGATCACTCATTCATTCAAATGATATTTATGGAGTACTTTCTACGTTCCTGGCAGTGTGTTGTGTGCTGGGAAGAAAACTGAACAAATTCCTGCCCTCACTGAACTTATACACTTACTTACCATTTTAAATAGAATGATCAGGGTAAGCTTCATTGCTGGTGAGAGTTGAACAAATGATGAAGAGGGAACATTTATGGAGGGGGAGTGTGTTCAGGTAAAGGGAGGAGCTGGTAGAAGGCTCTAAGGCGGCACGCTCCTGCCATCTTTGGCTGGAGAGGAGTGAGCAGTGGGGTGAGGAGTGGGAAGGTGAGGTCAAGAGGTGGGGAGGAGCCAGTGCATAAGGGCTCCGGAAGCCACGCTGAGGACTTGGACTTGTACTCCAAGAGAAGTACATGTCATCCCAAGGTCGTGAGCCCAGAAGTGACAGCACGTACGGGCTTACTCTGGCTGCTGTGCTGGGAATAGATAGTAGGAGATCAAGAACAGAAATGGGGGTGCTAATTAGAACTGCAAAAATACACACATGAGGGGACGGTGGCACAGACCAGGGGGGTGGCAATGGAGGTGGTGAGAAGTGGTTGGATTCCGGAGGTTTCCTGATAGACTGGATGTGGAGTGTGAGGGAAAGAACATTCTCAAGAGTGACTTCAAGGCTTTGGGTGTGAGAAGCTGCCCAACTCAGATGGGGGAGGCTGTGGGGAGCAAAGACTTTGGAGGGAGTAGAAGTTCAGAAATGGTCTGTAGATCATGTTGGATTGGAGATGTCTATGAGGCAGGTGGATAGTTGATCCTGGATCAGGAGAGAGTCTGGGTTTGAGAGCCAAGTGTGTGTGAGCTGTCAGAGTTTAGGTGCTATTTAAAATCATGACACTGAAGAGATGAAGACAGAGAAGCAGACCAAGGCTGAGCCCTGGGTGTCAGCATTAAGAGGCTGGGGAGATTAGGCTGAGGTGGAGCCAGAAAGCAGATTGTGAAGGGGTAAGCTATGAGGCTGGAGGACAGAGCAGGGCCTTGGGAGCCAGTAGAAGCTGCAACAGGGTGCCAGTGAGCGACTGAAAACAGCCTTATGAGGTCCAGTGAGACCAGCCTATGATGGGGACACTGGCGACCTGGACATTTCTGAAGGAGCCAAGGAGGCTAAGGCCTGATGGGAGGGAGGGAGTTTCTAGCTAGAGTATGTGAGAGGATAGTTTTGTGTTTATTTGTACGAGCTATAGGCTGAAGGATTTAGGGTTTTATGATGTCTTAGTTTCAAACAAACCAAAGAATTATAGATGCATAGATATTTATATTTTTATATATAGCAAAAGCACACATTTTGACCTGTTTAAGACTAGTGAATCTAGGTGGTGGGTAATGAGTGATCAGGGTACTACCTTTCCACCTGCTGTGTATGTGTTTTCCACTCTTCATAGGCTGAAGTGATGGGGAATAAGAGTAGACAGAGAGGAACTGGAAACTGTAGAGACAACTCTGCAAAGGGGATCAATGTGTGTGTGTGTGTGTGTGTGTGTGTGTGTGTGTGTGTAATGGGAACTTGATTCCAGAACTGCAGCTAGGGTGTCCTAACCCTGTCCTGAGTAGGGTATGAGAGAGGCTTTAGGGGACAAGAAGGGACAAAGCAGCATCTGGTTCTCTCACCCCCTGGTGCCAGGAGCAAGGATGGCTGCAGGCACACAGCTCCCTGCCACCTTGTCATTCTGTGTTGTGCCAGGGCCACCAAGGGATCATCTGGGGTGCCTGTCCCCTTCCATTGGAGAGGGCTAGTGGTCTCCCCAGGAACTGTCTCCAGTAGCTTCTTCCCTCTGGCTGGCCTGCATTCCGGGAAGACATATTTTTTCCTTCTTTCTGTGAATGCTTGGACCCATTGTGGATAACAGAGCAGTTGGGGGAGCCCTAGTCTCTGTGGCTCTGCTTTTCCAGGAAGCTGATCTCCTGCCCTCGTAGGGTTGTCATCAGAGTGTGTGGCTGAAGGAGCAAGCTGTTAGATGTGAGTAGGAGTCCTCAGGCATAGCAGAGGACTGTCTGCTGAGGGGGCGACCAGTGTGGAACTCAGCTATTTGTTAGTCTGTCATCTTCAGAGAATCGGGGATGTTCTCAGAGAGAGGGGTGAAGCCCAGCAGGATCATGTATCTCTTGTAGGCCTTGGTCTGCTTAAACATGATATCAGTCCCATGGAGTTAGTCCAGCATCCCTAGAGCGGCATAGCATTGGTCGACCCTGGAGGAGACAGGAGGGTGCTGAAGGCTGGTGTGCTCATGTCCATTTCACCTGTGCCCACCTGAGCTTTCCTGTCCCCACCATGCCCACCACCTGCTTCTGAGTCACCCAAGTGGGTGTGCACAGATTGCTGGGCCCCTCCAGAGTGAAAATTGATGCTTTTCCTTTGAAAAGCTCTCTCTCTGATTTAATGCACACAAGTCAGAACCTGCAGCAGAGCCTGCTTGTTGAGGTAGGTTCTGGAATCCATTAGATTCCCCTGGAACACTTAGTAAATGCAGTTGCCAGGCCCTGTTTCCCCAGAGGCTTTGATTCTGTGTATCTGAAGTAGAACCCCAGAACCTGCATTTGAAAAAAGCATCTCAGGTGATTTCTGATGCAGGAGGGTCCTAGACCACATTGCTGAGACTGGAGGCTTTCAGAAAGCGCACAGCTCCCCTTGAATTACCTGCAGGAATTGTATGCATCCATGCATTTTTCTTGTAGTGCCCATAGCTTGCGCTATATACTCAAAGGGTCCAGGTGTAAATGGAGCTTAGACAGTGGCAAGGAAGATCCAGTGTCAGAACCAAAAGGGCAAGGTGATCTGGGTCCCAGGATGGTGGTTATTGTGCTGACTCCAGATGCCTCTCCCTCCACTAGACCCACATTTACTGAGACACCAGTGTCTGCTGTCAGGAGCTCCAGGAATAAAGGTGAGTGTTAACTGCCCAGAGACCCAAAGTGGGGAGGGGTGCCTAACTTTTGATGGTGGTAGTCATGGAATTCAGCTGAAGGCAAGAAAGGTAGGTGGTGGCCACAGTGGGAGATCACGGTGAAGATGAGGGCCAAGGAAGTCCACCTGGTGATGGAGGGCAAGTGGGAGCGCATTACTGTTGGACCCAGTATTGCCGGCAGCATGTTGATCTGCAAGGAGAGAGCTGTCTGAGGGTGGAGCCTGAGGGAGGAAGGGAACCAAGGGGATGTCCCCTTCCCCCAGAGTGGTACCAGGAAGACTTCCTGACCCAGATCTGGGGAAGATGAATGAATTTCTGGACCTTAATTTACTGGAGTCTTTCACGTTTCCTGCTGGCTCAGACCATAAAAAGAATCCGCCTGCAAGGCAAGAGACCTAGGGTTGATTCCTGGGTTGGGAAGATCTCCTGGAGAAGGGAATTCCATGGACAAAGGAGCCTGGCAGGCTACAATCCATGGGGTCGCAAAGAGCTGGACACAACTGGGCGAATTTCAAGCAACTTTCAGCTTGAAACCTAGGACAAGTTACTAACTTTTTAACCTCAATTTCCTCATTATCAGAATGGTTATTTCTAATGCTTGTTGGGAGGACTAAATGAAATTACTCACATTAGGCATCTGGCTTTTCCTTGGATATGCCAGCATAAATGGTAGCTGTGGAAGGGGCAGAAGAAAAAAACTCCCAGTGTGGTCCCATTTTGTGCAGGAGACCTTAGCTTAAGGAAGGGGATTGGGGCCCTCTGCCCTCTCCTGTGGGGAAGCCGAGCTCTACTCACCACCTGTTCAATAGGGTGGACAGATAGACGGTTGCAGCGATGGGTACTGTCCACTTGTCGTGTTTCTTAACGGGTTTTCTTAACGGAGTTTTCGGTGGTGAAGAAAAGATGGTTACCAGTGGTGGTGTTACCAGTTCATAATTTGCCAGCCTGCCTCTCCCCATCCATGATCTGAATTTAAGAAAGCAAAGGTAAAAACTGGGGTTACATACAAGGAGCAAAGTTGAAAGCACACTGAATTGGCACCCAGACAGATCTGCCTTTGAGTTTTTGTGGTGCATAATTTGGGGAGGGTGACGTAGCCTGTCTGCCTCAGTTGTATGAGCTGCAAAGTGGATGATGGGCAGAAAGGATTCTGTAGGGGAAAGGATGGGAAACTGCCCTGCCACAGGCATAAATGGGAGTTCCAGACACTCCTGGGTTGTCTTGGGTTGCCAGCTATGGAGCACAGAGTGGTCTTCCTGTTGCCTAGATAACAAGAGACCTTCCAGGCCAGGTAGTGGTGTCCCATCCCCACAACTCCAAGGAGGCCTTGTTTCTTGGGTGATGGGTGTACCTGGAGAGTGAGTTGCTGTCTGTGATGTGTGAGTAGCAGAATAGCACTTCCTCAATCAGCGTGAACACGACCAGCTCCAGGAGGAACCAGTGGAAGGTGGGGAGCTCTCCACGGCAGGAGTGTCCCCACAACTTGAGGATGGGATAGAGTGAGACCAGCATGAGAAGAAAAATCATGAATTGATTGGAGAGAATCATGAGGAGAATCTGGTGTAGTTTCATGGGGTCCACCTGTGAAGGGAAGGAAGGAAGTGGACAAGAGTATAAGCAGGTCTTTGTCTTCTAGAAACCAGGCTCCCTGTGGACTCTTCTCTGGAGGCCCTCGCTCCGGGCTGGGTGCTAGGAGTAATGCCTGGCTGGAGAGCCCCCGAGTGTGGACCAGCTCGGGGGAAGCCACCTGGTCATGCCCTGCTTTTGGAATGTCCCCTCCCCCAGCCTGAGTGTCTGTCTGAACTTGCCTGCTGCTTCCTCCTTCTACAACTTCCACCACTGTCCTCCCCATTTCTTGCCCAGGCCCAACCCCACGTATTCACACAGGCACCTTAGGAGCGTGGAGAAGGCGGTCAGCCTGACTCCTCCTTCAGCCTTTTGGCCCCTGGTCATCCAGGGAGGCTTGACCAGGGTCAGGTGCAGAGATCGAGGTGATGTGCCTCCTCAAGTGGTCTAGCCTCGCCTCACCAGGCCCAAATGAAGGATTTGAGTCAGAGAGCTGCAATCTGGCCTCTTGAGCAACTTATGTAAGTGGGTCTTCCTGGTGTTCAGAGTGGTAGTCACTCTCAGTGACAGGATGTCACCCTCAGTGGCCTCAGCTCAGGATGGGGCCCTGCCTGAGCATTCTCCCATGTCACTGTGGAGAGCTGGCCTCACATGCTCACACCTTGGGCCTCAATGCTGCAGCCAGCCTTTCCCTGGGGACCAGCACCCCCTTTCCCTTTGTGCAATCTAGTCTCACTGACTGCATCAGGCCCTAGTGAAGAAGGAGCCAGGGAGCTGCTATCTGGCCTTTTGACCAACTTGTTCCAGGGAATAGCCCCATGACCACAGGTCACTTGCTGTTCCTAATGAACTAGTTTGGGGGTGTCAGAAAGGATTTATTCCTGAGAAATTTCTGCAAGCTGAAAGTGTATTGCCCCAAGGCAAGGCCATGTTCAGAGTGGTCCTTATACTTCGGGCCTGGCTTTCTGGCTTCTCCAAGTGCTGTGTGTATTGAGGAACCAGAATTCAGCCTCTAAACCTTCAGTTTCATCCCACAGCAAAGCCAAGTCTGGCCGGCCTCATTTCAGACTACCTATAGAGGAAACTTCCCTGGTGGGTCAGATGGTAAAGCGTCTGTCTACAATGCGAGAGACCTGGGTTCAATCCCTGGGTGGGAAGATCCCCTGGAGAAGGAAATGGCAATCCACTCCAGTACTATTGCCTGGAAAATCCCGTGGACAGAGGAGCCTGGTAGGCTACAGTCCATGGAGTTGCAAAGAGTCAGACACGACTGAGTGACTTCACTCACTCACTCATAGAGAAAGTAAAACACCTCTTCTGGCAACCTTGACCAAAAGGAGAGTGTGATGTATGATCACTCATTCATTCAAATGATATTTATGGAGTACTTTCTACGTTCCTGGCAGTGTGTTGTGTGCTGGGAAGAAAACTGAACAAATTCCTGCCCTCACTGAACTTATACACTTACTTACCATTTTAAATAGAATGATCAGGGTAAGCTTCATTGCTGGTGAGAGTTGAACAAATGATGAAGAGGGAACATTTATGGAGGGGGAGTGTGTTCAGGTAAAGGGAGGAGCTGGTAGAAGGCTCTAAGGCGGCACGCTCCTGCCATCTTTGGCTGGAGAGGAGTGAGCAGTGGGATGAGGAGTGGGAAGGTGAGGTCAAGAGGTGGGGAGGAGCCAGTGCATAAGGGCTCCGGAAGCCACGCTGAGGACTTGGACTTGTATTCCAAGAGAAGTACATGTCATCCCAAGGTCGTGAGCCCAGAAGTGACAGCACGTACGGGCTTACTCTGGCTGCTGTGCTGGGAATAGATAGTAGGAGATCAAGAACAGAAATGGGGGTGCTAATTAGAACTGCAAAAATACACACATGAGGGGACGGTGGCACAGACCAGGGGGGTGGCAATGGAGGTGGTGAGAAGTGGTTGGATTCCGGAGGTTTCCTGATAGACTGGATGTGGAGTGTGAGGGAAAGAACATTCTCAAGAGTGACTTCAAGGCTTTGGGTGTGAGAAGCTGCCCAACTCAGATGGGGGAGGCTGTGGGGAGCAAAGACTTTGGAGGGAGTAGAAGTTCAGAAATGGTCTGTAGATCATGTTGGATTGGAGATGTCTATGAGGCAGGTGGATAGTTGATCCTGGATCAGGAGAGAGTCTGGGTTTGAGAGCCAAGTGTGTGTGAGCTGTCAGAGTTTAGGTGCTATTTAAAATCATGACACTGAAGAGATGAAGACAGAGAAGCAGACCAAGGCTGAGCCCTGGGTGTCAGCATTAAGAGGTTGGGGAGATTAGGCTGAGGTGGAGCCAGAAAGCAGATTGTGAAGGGGTAAGCTATGAGGCTGGAGGACAGAGCAGGGCCTTGGGAGCCAGTAGAAGCTGCAACAGGGTGCCAGTGAGCGACTGAAAACAGCCTTATGAGGTCCAGTGAGACCAGCCTATGATGGGGACACTGGCGACCTGGACATTTCTGAAGGAGCCAAGGAGGCTAAGGCCTGATGGGAGGGAGGGAGTTTCTAGCTAGAGTATGTGAGAGGATAGTTTTGTGTTTATTTGTACGAGCTATAGGCTGAAGGATTTAGGGTTTTATGATGTCTTAGTTTCAAACAAACCAAAGAATTATAGATGCATAGATATTTATATTTTTATATATAGCAAAAGCACACATTTTGACCTGTTTAAGACTAGTGAATCTAGGTGGTGGGTAATGAGTGATCAGGGTACTACCTTTCCACCTGCTGTGTATGTGTTTTCCACTCTTCATAGGCTGAAGTGATGGGGAATAAGAGTAGACAGAGAGGAATGGAAACTGTAGAGACAACTCTGCAAAGGGGATCAAAAATATGAGTGGGAGTGCCTATGGGAGAGGGAGGTAACAGTTTTGAGTTTGGTTTGGTTTTTAACCTGGGATAAATTATAGCAGGTTTGTGATAAAGCAGAGAGTAAGAGAGCACACGCTAGTAAAGTAATGCTCAAAATTCTCCAAGCCAGGCTTCAGCAATACGTGAAGTTCACGAACTTCAGATGTTCAAACTGGTTTTAGAAAAGGCAGAGGATCCAGAGATCAAATTGCCAACATCCGCTGGATCATCAAAAAAGCAAGAGAGTTCCAGAAAAACATCTATTTCTGCTTTATTGACTATGCCAACGCCTTTGACTGTGTGGATCACAATAAACTGTGGAAAATTCTGAAAGAGATGGGAATACCAGACCACCTGACCTGCCTCTTGAGAAACCTGTATGCAGGTCAGGAAGCAGCAATTAGAACTGGACATGGAACAACAGACTGGTTCCAAATAGGAAAAGGAGTATGTCAAGGCTGCATATTGTCACGCTGCTTATTTAACTCGCACTGGCTCTCACTGGCCATGCTCTGTCTGGGGCTGGCTAGCAGAGTCTGGAGGTCGCAGCTTCAGCCCCTGCTCTCTGTGCTCCAGCCTAAAGAAACTGTGGCAGCAACACTTACAGGCCCTTGTTGACCTGAATTCGGTAGCGGGAGCGGAAGTTAGGCTTTCAGTCACGTCCACCACCAGGAGAAGTCCACTGAAGGTCCAGTAGACCAGAAGAGGCACTTGGGTGACACCTAAAGTTAGGAAGCAGAAGGAAAACATCAGGGCAATTTCAGGAGCTGACAGGGTAAGTATTCCCTGAACACACGCTCAGTGGTGACTGAGGTTGCACTGTGCGCAGGCCCAGAGCCAAGGCCCTGCTTTTAATCTTCAGGTGACAAGCCTGCTCTGGAAGCTGGCATGGGTCACTTAAGGAGTGTCTCTATTTCTTTTCTTAGCTGTAGTATGGGGGCAACAGACTTCTAGGTGATTTGAGACAGAACAACAAAACATTATAAGATGTGTGATGCACTCCACGTAGAAATGACTTTTGGGTCTCTGCCCACTCAGCCTGAAGAATAGCCGAGGAAGGGAGAAGCAGGGGGAGACCAGTTCAGCTCATGATGGGCACTCGGGTCACCCAGTCCTCGTGAGCCTCTGATGCCATGAGCAGAGGGAGCTCAGGTGTCTAGTGGGCATTTCCCAAAGTGGAAAACCCACTTCTTAGGGGCTCCTTGGTTAAACAATCTTCACACCCTGTCCTCTTAGAGAGTCAGGGTCCAGACCAGTGTGGTAACAGCTCTATATTTCCTGTTTGACTTTGTTAAACTCAGCCTTTCCCAGGCTTTTCCGTATCCAGTACAGTTTTCTCAGATAGCTCAGAAGAGGATGGCCATACGTCCCTGTCTGCCCAGGACAGTTTCAATTTCCATCTATGATTCCAGCATCATTCTTAACAACTCCTCCTTTACTCTCACATGTGACCCATTTGGGTGATACCTTGTGTGGTCTCCCCCAGCCCCATTAACCTCCTACAGAAATGCTGTTGTCCTGCAGAATGTTTTAGAAAATGCTGATCAACATAAAATTTTGGTCCGCATCCCACTTTTCCATGAAGTCACTCCAAATATCCCTGATCTCCTCCGGAGAACAAATAAGCACTTTGTTCACCCCAAGTGGCAGTTACCCAGGTGACATCACAGTTTATCTAATTCTCGTGCTGTTAACTGTATTTTTTCCTTGATTTTCTGCCTCCTCTGCTTTCAGTATCCCAAGGAGCAAGGGTGGTTTCCTCCGTTCTCTCTCTCTTCCTTCCATCCTCGTCTAGTAGCCTTCTGGCTCCATCAGGCACAACAGCTTGTGCCAGTGGATACCTGGAAAGTATTTGGCTAACACAGTGGGGAAATGTGACTGGCATAAAGGTCCTCAGGGCAGTTTGGCCCTTAGGCCTAGTGGGCCGTCCATCGAGGTGCCTGCCTCCCTGTTCATCCAAGGGCTCCTTGAGGAATACACAGTGAAAATTGCAAGAGGTGTCTTGAGCATTTTTTTCAGCTCTAACTTGTCAAATTGCCAATATTTTTTCTGTCTTGTATTTGCTTATCACTACCTATCACAGATGATAGGCCGTTTCCCCATCATTGTAATAGAAACATAAAATGTTTTCCCACCACTCTCCCCATGTACATTTGTAATTTGCATTGTTTTTTTCAGTGAGTCCTTAAGATTCCATTAACCCGTCATGTTTAATATTTAGCCCATTTTCAGAGTTTTCTTTTTGAAGAAAACCGTCATCAGAAACATGAAACATTTTATTTCTCTCTACATTTGCTTTGCGACTCTGACACATTATTATCTCCCCTTCTAGGCTGTGATATAGTTTTGGTTGAGGTTTGTTTTGTAGTTATTTTCTTCCAGTTGGACTGTGACATAATTTGAATGGGGTAGCTACAGTATGTTAATATTTTATCTTAAATTTCTCTATATCCTACTTAAGAGTTTGGCACAAAGTCACTTAATAAGTACTATTTGATTGAATGCATGTATAACTGAGGACAGTCACTATTGTAGATAATGCTGCTATAGATATATATCCACCTTAAATGTAGATAACGCTGTTATAGATATCTACCTTAAAATAGCTTTTTCTTCTACTCTGTTTCCTTAGGACTCTTTAGAGCCAGTGGCACTATCAGTAAATATTTGCTGATTGAACACATGCTGTCAGGCCCAAGAGCTAGGGTGCATCAGCT
>SJYC01111039.1:0-14111 GCA_006408675.1 Madoqua kirkii | reverse complement strand
ATAACGCTGTTATAGATATCTACCTTAAAATAGCTTTTTCTTCTACTCTGTTTCCTTAGGACTCTTTAGAGCCAGTGGCACTATCAGTAAATATTTGCTGATTGAACACATGCTGTCAGGCCCCAAGAGCTAGGGTGCATCAGCTCCAGGACATAGCCTCACATGAGACATAGCCTCACATGAGACATAGCCTCACATGAGACACTGCAGCCCTCTGTACTTGTGAACCTGACGTCTGGAAGCTGGAGTACTGCTCTCACATGCTTTCGTTTATACATAAACTTTTTAAATTTTTCTATTTTTTGTGTGTGTGGGAGATGTCTCACGATATTTTTTTAAAATTTGTTTTTAATTGAAGGATAATTGCTTTACAGTATTGTGTTGTTTTCTGCCAAACATCAACATGAATCAGTCAGAGGTTTACCTGAGTCTCTTCCTTCTTGAACCTCCCTCCCACCTCCCTCCCCATCCTGTACCTCTTGGAAGTTACAGAGCTCTGTTTTGAGTTCCCTGAGTAATACAGCAAATTCCCATTGGTATCTATTTTACAAATGGTAATGTATGATTACATGTTACTCACTCCATACATCCTACCCTCTCCTTCCTGCCCACTTCGGTGTGCATAAGTCTGTTCTCTATGTCTTTGTGTCCTCTGCTGCTGCTGCTAAATCACTTCAGTCATGTCCGGCTCCCCCGTCCCTGGGATTCTCTAGGCAAAATACTGGAGTGGGTTGCCATTTCCTTCTCCAATGCATGAAAGTGAAAAGTGAAAGCAAAGTTGCTCAGTCGTGTCAGGCTCTTTGTGACCCCATGGACCACAGCCTACCAGGCTCCTCCATCCATGGGATTCTCCAGGCAAGAGTACTGAAGTGGGCTGCCATTGCTTTCTCCATTGTGTCCTCTACTACCCTGCAAATAATTTATTTCATCAATACCATCTTTCTGGATCCCATATATATGCATTAGTATACAATATTTATTTTTTTCTTTCTGACTTATTTCACTGTGTATAATAGGCTCTAGGATCATCCACTTCACTAGAACTGACTCAAATGCGTTCCTTATTATGGCTGAGTAATATTTCATTGTATATAATTACCACACCTTCCTTATCCATTCATCTGTCAATGGATATCTAGATTGCTTCCATGTCATAGGTATTGTAAACAGTGGTGCAATGAACGTTGGGGTACATGTATCTTTTAAGTTCTGGTCTCCTCAGGGTATATGCCTAGTAGTGGGATTGCTGGGTCATATGGATGGTTTTATTCCTAATGTTTTAAGGAATCTTCATACTGTTTCCATAGTGGCTGTATCAATTTACATTTCCACCAACAGTATAAGAGGGCTCCCTTTTCTACACACCTTCTCCAGCATTTATTATTCGTAGATATTTTTTAAGGTCCATAATTTTTAATCTTTTATATTTTCATTCATCTTCCCTCTTTACTGAGTTTTGATCATCTTTTTTTTGGGATGATGATGGTCATTCTGACCAGTGTGAGGTGGTATCTCATTGTAGTTTTGATTTGCATTTCCCTAATAATAAGCAATGTTGAGCATCTTTTCATGTGTTTATTGGCTATCTGCATGTCTTCTTTGGAGAAATGTCTGTTTAGGTCTATTGGCCACTTTTTGATTGGGTTGTTTGTCTTTCTGGTATTGACTTGTATGAGCTGCCTGTATAGTTTGGAAATTAATCTTTTGTCAGTTGTTTCATTTACTATTATTTTCTCCCATTCTGAGGGTTGTCTTTTCACCTTGTTTATAGTTTCCTTTGTCATGCAAAAGCTTTTAAATTAATTAGATCCCACTTGTTTATTTCTGTTTTTATTTCCTTTACTCTAGGAGGTGGGTAATAGAGGATTTTGCTATGATTTATGTCATCGGGTGTTCTGCCTATGTTTTCCTCTAAGAGTTTTATAGTTACTGGTCTTACATTTAGGTCTTTAATCCATTTTTAGTTTATCTTTGTGTATGGTGTCATTCTTTTACACATAGCTGTCCAGTTTTTCCAGCAGCACTTATTGAAGAGACTATCTTTGCCCCATTGTATATTCTTGCCTCCTTTGTCAAAAATAAGGTACCTGTAGGTGCATGGGTTTATTTCTGGGTATATTTATTTTGTGGGTATATTTATTTATACCCTGTTCTGTTGATCTATATTTCTGTTTTTGTCGGTACCATACTATCTTGATGACTAGTTTCATAGTATAGTCTGAAGTCAAGAAGGTTGATTCTACCAGCTCCATTCTTCTTTCTCAAAATTGCTTTGGCTATTCAGGGTCTTTTATCTTTCCATATGAATTGTGAGATTTTTTTATTCTAGTTCTGTGAAAAATGCCATTGGTAATTTGATAGGGATCACATAGAATCTGTAAATTATATTTGGTAGTATAGTCATTTTCACAATATTGATTCTTCCTACCCAAGAACATGGACTATCTCTCCGTATGTTTATATTGTCTTTGGTTTCTTTCATCCGTGTCTTATAGTTTTCTGAATATAGCTCTTTTGTCGTCTTTTGTGGGGCTTCCCTGGTGGCTCAGAGGTAAAGAATCTGCCTGCAAAGCAGGAGATCTGGATTCAGTCCTTGGGGTTGGAAGATCCCCTGGAGAAGGAAATGGCAACCCACTCCAGTAATGCCTGGAGAATTCCATGGACAGAGGAGCCTGGCAGGCTACAGTCCATGAGATCACAAAGAGTCAGACATGGCTGAACGACTTAGGTAGGTTGATTCCTAGGTATTTTTTATTCTTTTTGTTGCAGTGTGAATGGGATTGATTCCTTAATTTCTCTTTCTGATTTTTCATTGTTAGTATATAGGAATGCAAGAGATTTCTGTGTATTGATTTTTGTATCCTGTAACTTTGCTAAATTCACTGATTAGCTTTAGTAATTTTCTGATAGAATCTTTAGGGTTTTCTGTGTATAGTATCATGTCATCTGCAAACAATGAGAGTTTTACTTCTTTTCCAGTCTGGATTCCTTTTATTTCTTTTTAAATTATTTTTTATTCCTTTTATTTTTTTTTCCTCTCTGTTTGACATAGTTAGGGGGATGTCTCAAGTTCTTTTTTCTCAAGTTCCTTAAACATCCATTCAAGATTGCCCAGAAATTTAGTACTCTTTGGGATTACCACTGTCTTTAGGTCCTCTTTCCTTAGAGTAATAAGCTGAGAAGTCTCAGGGTAGACAGCAAAACAAACAGAATTAAGCTATAACCTGTACCCAAACCCTAAGGGCTGGTGTCTGGGAATCTTACCTAGAATGTAGAGGAGCCACTCCTTCCCTTCAAATGTAGACAGCAACCTCTCCCACTGGGCTTGCCAAAAGTAGCTGGAAGCATCCCCAAATCTCTGAAAATGCCTTGAAAGAAAACTCATTCATGTTTCTGAGTGAAGACTGGTGGGTGGACAGCTCCTGAATCCATGCTCTGCCCACAGACCTCCACCGCAAGGCCCCCAGATCCTGAATTAGGGCCGGCTGAACAGACTCACCCTATGACACAGTTCCAGTGGACCATCAGCAAGAGAAGGCTGGAGCCCAGGATGAAAGCTGTCTTCCTCATGGAGCCCCAGATGTGTCCCTCCTAGGGGAGGGCAAGAAAATGTCAGGCTCCAGCCAGACCCGTGCCTCTCTGCTGAAGCCTGGCAGGAGTGATGGGCCATCAGGCTCTCAGTCATGCCAGCATGGCACATCTGCGGACCTTTCCCAGCTTCCACAGGAGGCTCTTCCTTGTCAGGAGCTCTCAAGCTTGTGCGGAGGTGAGCATGAAAGTTAGAGCTTAAGGGTGGAGGGAAGGAAGAGCGCACACCTGCCTCAGAGAATCTAGCAGGCAGTTTTGTCACCTAGATAATGACAGATATGTCTTCCAAGAGTCATGGGATTTCATGACCAGTCCTCATGTTGAACCCAGATGCAGATTTTCTATACATGGCAATCACTTGGGAGCTTTTAAAAAATCGCAATATGCAGGCTCCTTCCCAGCTCAGTTACATAAGAGTCTCTGGGGTGGAGCATGGACTGTCCTGTTTTTAAAGCTCCCATTAAAATTCAGTGGGCAGCAAGGCTGGGACAGCCATCACAGAGGGATCTGCAGGATCTTCAGTGAGGCCATGGGGACTTTACTGTATTCCCCAGCCAGGCCTGGCATCACTCTTTTGTCCTTGAAGAAAAGAGTAAACAAACACATTTTCTGACTTGTAATAAGTCCTCTGCCTCCCATAGACATAAGCTTGGGCTGCCAGCTTATGTCTAAGGCTGATGAGAGACTCCCTGGACAAAGAATAGGCACTGGCCATCACTGGGTGGTCCTGACATGTTCTCCAGACTAAAACATAAAATATAGCGACCCTGATGGTAAAACAAGAAGGTCCAGTCTTGTAGAAGGAAATCCCTGGTGTGTTACCAATTTCCATAGCACCTTGCACAGGGATGACAAATGTCCATTACAGTTTATGTTTATAAGCCTGGATGGAATCTGCTTATGTTCCTTCAAGGGAGAGAACGAGAGGTGGTGGTCCCTACAGGTGTGTGCAGTTAGTGAACCTGACCACACACACCCTTGTCCAGGAAGCTGATCTAATAGGATGCCATGTTTTAACCCAGACTTTGGAGATTTGGAGGAGTGGGTTTTTTTTTTTTTTTAATACTTATTTAAAATATTTGGCTGCATTGTGGAATGGAGGATGTTTCCGATGTGGCGTGTGAACTCTTAGTTGTGGCATGTGACCTCTTAGTTGCAACATGTGGGATCTATTTCTCTGACCAGGGAAGGAACCTGGGCCCCCTGCATCGGAAGTGTGGAGTCTTGGCCAACTGGACCACCAGGGAAGTCCCCTATAGACTGTTTGATTCAGAGCAACCTGAATCTGCACTGACTCTTCTCTGATTACCCCTTTATATTTTCAATCAGAAGAAGTTTGTAAGTCATTTTCTAGGGTCAGTGAAATGTTCTTCAATGCCTACTACTCTTTGGGGTCCTGAGTTATGAAAAATTACCTCCTTCTTTCTTTCTTGGTCTCTCTCTCTCTCTCTTTTTCTGTCTCTGCCATTATGGGTTGGATCAGCAGGACCACAGAAACTTGTTCTTTTATGTAGGCTGTTTAAAGGTCCCCCCAAACTTGCCATTCAGTTCATCTTGGGCTTTAGCAATTACTCCATTTTTAGGATTCAAAGGACCCTTTTCATGAGCTTTTCCAGATGGCCTAAGAATCTTCCCTTTGAGTTTAATCAAATTTAAAACCTTGTTTTCATGTGTAAGACTTGATGTGTTTTCATGTGTAAGACTTGATGTGTTTTCATGGATCACGGTATTTTCTTGTCTCCTGCAGCCCAAAGTGCCAGGAACATATACAGACAAAGGTCTCTGTGAAGGGCAGGTGCATACAGACCAGATGTTATTGGGATCTGCTGCAGCTTGTTCCCCACCCCCGCCCCAGACCAGAGTGGACCTCCCTCATCCCCAGAGCAGATGTAGAAGGGGTGGTTCCAAAGGCCTGAGCCTGGGGCATTCTAAGGGCCAGGAGACCTTGGTGGGACAGCTGTGGGGCTCTTAAGTGCCCTACATGCAGGCAAAGGGGCTTGAGTGATAAGGAGGCAGCTTGGAGTCCAGTGATTCTGCTCAGCTACTGAGGGGAGCCCTTCACTAACATGTCAGCAACCCCAGCACCCTGTCAGTTACGCTGCAAGCACAGGCATAGAGGGGAGCACTGGCTGCATGCTCATCACTTTGATGGGTTAAAGTGAAGTGAAGTCGCTTAGTTGTGTTTGACTATTTGCAACCCATGCACTGTAGCCTGCTGGGCTCCTCTGTCCATGGATTTCTCTAGGTTACCTGAGTAGGTAGCCATTCCCATCTCCAAGGGATCTACCTGATCCAGGGATTGAACCTGGGTCTCTTGCATTGAAGGCAGATTCTTTACCATCTGAACATTCAGGGAAGCTCAGTTTGGTGGGTGGGGTACTCATATTTACCTGGTTTGGATTCTCATTGTGTAGCATATGTCCAGCTTCTCCTTTCATCTGGAATAAGAAAGTGCAGGGAGCCTAGGAGTCGTTTTCACATGCAACCAGCTAAGTAAGTAATAGAGAATGTCAAAGTGAATGGCCAGCAGTGATTTTTTATGCTGGTTACTCATTAGAATCACCCAAGAGTTACAAAACAACAACAACAATAACAACACACACACACACACACACACACACACACACACCCTAAATCTCCCCTGGAGTGAGACAAACTGATTCTAAAATTTACATGGAGATCCTTAAGTGCAAAGTCAATTGGGCCTTAGGAAGCATCACTATGAACAAAACTAGTGAACTATTTCAAATCCTAAAAGGTGCTCCTGTTAAAGTGCTGCACTCAATATGCCAGCAAGGTTGGAAAATCAGCAGTGGCCACATCACTGGAAAAGATCAGTTTTCATTCCAATCCCAAAGAAAGGCAGTGCCAAAGAGTGCTCAGACTACCTCACAATTGCACTCATCTTGCATGCTAGCGAAGTAATGCTCAAAATACTCCAAGCTAGGCTTCAACAGTATGTGAACCAAGAACTTCCAGATGTTCAAGCTGGATTTAGAAAAGGCAAAGGAATCAGAGATCAAATTGCCATATACCTGTTGGATCATAGGAAAAGCAAGAGAATTCTAGAAAAGCACCTACTTCTGCCTCATTGACTATGCTAAAGCCTTTGACTATGTGGATCACAACAACTGTGGAAAATTCTTAAAGAGATGGGAATACCAGACCACATTAACTGTCGCCTGGGAAATCCATATGCGGGTCTAGAAGCAACAGTTAGAACTGGAAATGGAACAACAGACAGGTTCCAAATTGGAAAAAGAGTGCGTCAAGGCTACATATTGTCACACTGTTTATTTAACTTCTATGTGGAGTACATCATGAGAAATGCTGGGCTGGAAGAAGCACAAGCTGGAATTAAGATTGCCGGGAGAAATATCAATAACCTCAGATATGCAGATGACACCACCCTTATGGCAGAAAGTGAAGAAGAACAGTAGAGCCTCTTGATGAAAGTGAAAGAGGAGAGTGAAAAAGTTGGCTTAAAGCTCAACATTCAAAAAATGGAGATCATGGCATTTGGTCTCATCACTTCACAGCAAATAGATGGGGGAACAGTGGAAACAGTGTCAGACTTTATTTTGGGGGGCTCCAAAATCCCTGCAGATGGTGACTACAGCCTTGAAATTAAAAAATGCTTGCTCCATTGAAGAAAAGCTATGACAAGCCTGGACAGCATATTAAAAAGTAGAGACATTACTTTGCCAACAGGGTCTGTGTAGTCAAAGCTATGGTTTTTCCAGTAGTCATGTATGGATGTGAGAGTTGGACCATAAAGAAAACTAAGTGCAGAAAAACTGATGCTTTTGAGCTGTGGTGTTTTAGAAGACTCTTGAGAGTCCCTTGGGCTGTAAGGAGATCAAACCATTCAATCCTAAAGGAAATCAACCCTAAATATTCATTGGAAAGACTGATGCTGAAGAAGAAGCTCCAATACTTTGGCCACCTGATGCAAAGAACTGGCTATTAGAAAAGACCCTGATTGAAAGATTGAAGGGAAAGACTGAAGGCAGAAGGAGACGGGTATGACAGAAGATGAGATGGTTGGATGGCATCATCGACTTGATGGACATGGGTTTGAGCAAGCTCCAGGATTTGGTGATGGACAGGGAAGCCTGGTGTGCTGCAGTCTGTGGGGTCACAAAGAGTCAGACAAAACTGAGTGACTGAACTGAACCGAAGGTACTATAATCATTGCATTTTTATCGTGCTTCCTGTCTGTTTCTCTACCTTTTGAAGTCTCCCATTAAAGAACTACCATTGTCTTTAGTTCAACTATTCTTTTTTCCTTTTTTTAATTTGGCTGTGCGGGCTCTTCTTTGCGGCATGCAGGATCTTTAGTTGTGACACGCAGGCTCGATTCCCTGACGAAGGATGGAACCCAGGCCTCCTGCATTGTAAGCACTGGAGCCTTAACCACTGGACCACCATGAAAGTCCCAATCTCATCTATTCTGTTGCCCCCATTTCCCATTTGAAGAAATGGAAGCATAAAAATTTCATTATTCAGCTTCAGATTATAGTTATTTAGTGTCAGAACTTGAATTCAGTGATTATACTGACGAGTCTGCACAATGTATAGAAGGTTCTGAAATCGGTGAACGCAGGGTGTCATTCAGGTGGTACAGGGACAAAAAGGAATAAGATCAGCCTCTATTAGCTGTAAAGAATGGATTACATATTGTGTGTGTGTGCTTTCTTTTTTAATACCGAAAGTAAAATAGGACATGGTTTTTCTATATTAATCATTATTTTGAGAAACATTTATTGTGTGCCAGATACAATGCTAGCCACAGAGGATACAAAGATGAATAAGACATGTTTCTTGGCTCTATTTAATAACATAATGCTCTGAGTGAGTGAAGAGTGAAGTCGCTCAGTCGTGTCCGACTCTTTGCGACCCCGTGGACTGAGCCTACCAGGCTTCTCTGTCCATGGGATTCTCTAGGCAAGAATACTGGAGTGGGTTACCATTTCCTTCTCCAGGGGATCTTCTCGACCCAGGGATCGAACCCGGGTCTCCTGCATGGGAGGCAGATGCTTTAACCTCTGAGCCACTAGGGAAGCCCAACATAATGCTATATAACTTTGATTTTCCAAGTGAGAAAATATGTAGGGGGAGGATAGGAAATGGCATTTATGATGGGACTGCATTCAGAGAAAGAAACTATATGCACTAAAAGTAAATATTCTAATACTTTATAACAATGAATTGACTTTCCCTTAAAGGGATTTTGATAGGTATTATAATATTATCCAAATTACATGCTTTTTAGTGTGGTTCTTTTGAAAGTAGGTGATTCTGACTATGCCAGTTTTTTATTGTAGAATCCCGAATCTAGATAAATGACAGAGTGAAGCTATAGTGGATGTTCAGAGCCTTGAAACTCTGAAGACAGGGCAGGGGAATGGGATAAAAGTGGGAGAAGTAGGCAATTTTGTCTGCAGTCTGGTTCTTTCAGATTCTAGGTTCCTGGATATTCTACATGGTTGATGAAGTTTCCCATTTGATAGGTAAAAGATCAGTTCAGTTCAGTTCAGTCGCTCAGTCGTGTCCAACTCTTTGAGACCCCATGAGCCGCAGCATGCCAGGCCTCCCTGTCCATCACCAGCTCCCAGAGTTCACCCAAACTCATGTCAATCGAGTCAGTGGTGCCATCCAACCATTGTCCCCTTCTCCTCCAGTCTTCAATCCCTCACAACATCAGGGTCTTTTCAAGTGAATCAGCTCTTCGCATGAGGTGGCCAAAGTATTGGAGTTGCAGCTTCAACATCAGTCCTTCCAACAAACACTCAGGACTGATCTCCCTTAGGATGGACTGGCTGGATCTCCTTGCAGTCCAGGGGACTCTCAAGAGTATTTTATGTGAATGTACATGGTTTCTTTGTAAATATCTTGTGAAATTATTAGAAAAATAAATTATTAGGGAAACGGAACACCTGATAGACCATCTGGTCTGCCCCTTCCATTTTATAGGTAAAGAGATAAGCTTAGATAGCAAAACTGACTTGTTCCAAACTTCACAGTGCCTGACAAAATACAGGCTTTCTAACACTTTGCCTGGTATCA
Organism: Madoqua kirkii; assembly: GCA_006408675.1. Classification (NCBI taxonomy): domain Eukaryota; kingdom Metazoa; phylum Chordata; class Mammalia; order Artiodactyla; family Bovidae; genus Madoqua; species Madoqua kirkii. Next base: position 4,454 of record SJYC01111039.1, on the reverse strand, counting down.
CAAGTGGTTTCAGAATAACATAAATTCTTTTTCATGAGGGAGAGGGCTACTGTCTCTTTGAGGACTGAAACTGCCATCACTTCGGCCTCTGCTCTCAGGCTGTTTGTATTCTTGGGAAAAGCTGAGCAGTCTGCCTCCAGCTTAAAGCTTCTGATAAAGAGGGTTTCGAGAAGGTAGAATGACAAGGTCTGTATGTAAGTGAAACTCTTATAGAGGGAAAAGATCTTCATTCAAGAAGGTAAAATGCTTGAAGGAAACGTTTAAACTCTGAGACAAAAATGACCTCCTCTCGACAGTTTCAGCAATGCCCTCTTCACTGCGTTTGCTGTGAGTACTTATACCCTTCAGATTTACTGCCCCACTTGACCGCATGGCCAGGGGGCTGAAAGCATGTCTATTTTGTTTACTCTGAGATCCACAGCACCAAACACAAGCCTAGCATACTCAGGAAGTATTTTTGAATAAACAAGATGGGGAAAAGATTTTTTTTTGCCTTCGGAATGTGTCTAACATTTGCTGTCAAACATTTCAGCACTTTTCCCTCCACTATACACTTTCCTTTCTAAGGTCAGAAGCTAATACTCAGAGCATTTGTTTCTGCCAAATTGAATGGACTCTTTATATCCCAGCTAGAGAAATTTAGTTGGAATTTCTATGAAACTGAAGCAACTTACAAGTCTCTATCTTGTCTTGCTTGCCTTATACCTCAAAGGATCCCTATGAGCACCCTGATAATCACTGGCCCACTGTTCACCCCCATCTATACACACTATTCCTCTCCCTTGGTAACCTCTGTGGGAATCCATCCTGGGGTACTACCAGGACATCTGCAAATCTAAACGTGGAACAGCTGTTGATAAATCCCAGTATGCTGCTCGAAAACAGCTTGGATGGGGTTGTCCAGCTCCTAGCCCACACACGTACCTTGGACCTTTGCAATTTTGTTGTAATTGGTCCCATCCCTTCCGGGTGGCCCTACCAGTTTACAGAGAGGCAATTCAACCACAGTTGCTTCCTGGCAGTCTTTTACAGTAGGATTTTTGAATTCTAACATGGGGTTTTCTCCTTCACATGGTTTTGAAGCCAAACCCAATCCATTTGACAGAATTATGTCAGTTGCTAGATAAATGGGACTACACAGAGGAGGGAGATGGTAAAAGCACAAGTGGAGGATGTAGACATTAGCGAGACAGGAGAGGACTCTGTGTACTAAGAAAACATCCCCAGGACATTTCTCAGAGGCAGATCTCACCTGCACTGTAAGTGGGCAAGACAGAGAGGTGCAAAGATGAGAAGGGGATGCTTGGCCTTTCTTTAAATGAACTTGGATGCGTCCTAATCTTGGTGACGAGCTTCCCTGCCCAGCTCCCACTCACCTCTGCAGTGGGCTGTTTCCCAGTTCCTTCAGGTCCCTGCACAGCTCAAGCCAGTTCTCTCTTCCTTCAGCCCCCAGTCGGCAGCTGCTGCCTTCTCACCCTGTAGTACTTGGGTGGGCTGGGAGGCTGGCCAAGCCGACTGGCTGGCTCAGGCCAGGCACGTGAACATAATGGGAAAAAGAATTTGGGTCTATTTTGATGAGAGACAAAAACGCCCTTCTTGCCAAAGGACATCTGAAAACCAAGAGGAAATACTCAGTTCAAGCCACAGCTTGAAAAAGCACATTTGGCTGAGCTCTGAGCTTTTGTCTTTTTTTCTTTTTCCAAACTTGTTACATCTTCAGCTTAAGGAAATGTCACTGTCTTGTAGGAGGCAGTTTCGATAAGATAAGAGTCGTGGGAGTCAGATAATGTCGACGGCAGAAGATGGGCTGTCCAGGCGGATGAAAAGCTTCCCCGGACCACAGGGTCTCATCGTCTCACTGTTGATGGCTTCTGTTGCTGCTGAGGGCAGCCAAGGGAGGAGAGATGTGGCAACTACTGCTGTTGAGTCTAGATGCAGGAAAGGAACCCCTCCCCGAGAGGTAAAACAGGTGAAGTTAGGGTACAGGATGACCCGTGATGTGAAAAGGTGAGATTTTTGAAAAAGAATTTTTTAAGTTTCTGAAATTTTTTTTTTACTAGGCAGCATGTATGTCTGATATAAAAAACAAAAGGGTCAAAAGAGTGTACAGTCTTTTTTCATCCTTCCCAGTCCTCTACTTTTCCCAAGAGGCAACCCCTAGAACTAATGTTTTTGTATTTCCATCCAGAACTTATCTCTGTAAATACTAACATATATGTCTCCCCTTTTTAGGAACAGCTCGCCATATATACTTGTCATGCTCCTTGCTTTTTCACTTAGCATGCACATGCAGAGATTGTTCCATTTAGTACCTTGAAGAGCTACCATGTTCTTCTTAAGGTTGCACGCTGTCCCTTTGTCTCCATGTGTCATACATTGTCTGGCCAATTAAAAGACCACATCTTAGTCATCTTTCCCTAATTCCCTGAAAAACACAAAGCTCAGCAAACATTCAATGCTTCTTCAGAAAATACATCTTGTACAACTTGCTCATTTTTTTTATCATTTTTCTTTTTAGAGGTACCAGTATTTGTTCAATAATCTAGATACATGTGTAATGTATATATTCCTGGCCACTCAAGTCTGTCTTGTGCACTGATCAAACCTTACTGATTTCCAAGGTCTGCCTTATCTCACTCCTTTAACGTTATTCCTCACTATGTCCTGTTTTCCTGTGTTCTAAGAATCACTGCCATGTGCATATATTTATTGATCACTATATGCAGAATTTTTTTTCTGTTTTAAAGAGGCAGAGTAGTGGTAAAGAGAAGGAAGGAAATTCTGGATGGGAGGATCAGTACAAGTGGAGGTAGGAATGACAGAAAATATCTTTATATATCTTCGTGGCACTAATAACTTTGGAACATAGTAGGTTTACAGGAGAGTTTGCATGAATGAGACACTCTTCCCTGATCCTCTGATTTTTCTCTCCATTCTGTCTTTAAGGATTCGCTTAACTTTCTTGTTACTTCGAGGTTGTATAAGATGTCCCTTCCTTGGCTGATCTCCTTTAAAGGGAGGACAGATTCTGAGGTCTTGAAAGAAGGTAGATTTTGGCTCAAACTGGGCACTGTCATTCACCAGTTTTGTGACCTCTGCCTCTCTGGGTCTCAGTTTCCTCATTTATAATATGAGTGAGTTTGATAAGAGTATCTTGGAGGCCCCTTCCAGATCTAATGGAAGTTAGATATTTATAGCTATGTTTACCAATTTTTCTGGAATATATCCCTCATCCCAAACTCCAAATAAACAGATGTGTTAAAATAAACAGATGGGTTAAAATCTTCAGAGATAGTCTGAAGCCTTGGAGTCTCATTGCTCCTAGAACATTACAGAATAATGCAGAAGTTCAGAAAAGATTCTCAATGCTGGTCATATTACAAAAAAAAAAAAATTGCAGGGATTTTTGAAATCTGGTTATAACACTAAAGATGAGTTTGTTACATTCATGAACAGGGAGAGGAAGGGAGAGCAAGAGAATTACTAATAACAGAAAGGCTTGGCTGGCTAAGGAATCATCCTGTCTTGTTCTTAAGGAAAACTGATTTTACGACCAATGTTCCTCAGTTTTTTAAAACCTATATACTCTCCCAGCTCAGAAGATGCTTGTCTGTCTTACTGTAATGACCATTCATAATGTGTGCCATTCAAAAGCAAGTTTTTTTTCTTTCAAATACGATATATCCAGTTCAGTTTAGTTCAGTCGCTCAGTCATCTCCGACTCTTTGCGACCCCATGAATTGCAGCACACCAGGCCTCCCTGGCCATCACCAACTCCTGGAGTTCACTCAAACTCACGTTCATCAAGTCAGTGATGACATCCAGCCATCTCATCCTCTGTCGTCCCCTTCTCCTCCTGCCCCCAATCCCTCCCAGCATCAGGGTCTTTTCCAATGAGTCAACTCTTCTCATGAGGTGGCCAAAGTACTGGAGTTTCAGCTTTAGCATCATTCCTTCCAAAGAACACCCAGGACTGATCTCCTTCAGAATGGACTGGTTGGATCTCCTTGCAGTCCAAGAGACTCTCAAGAGTCTTCTCCAACACCACAGTTCAAAAGCATCAATTCTTCAGTGCTCAGCTTTCTTCACAGTCCAACTCTCACATCCATACATGACAACTGGAAAAACCATAGCCTTGACTAGACAGACCTTTGTTGGCAAAGTAATGTCTCTGCTTTTGAATATGCTATCTAGGTTGGTCATAACTTTCATTCTAAGGAGTAAGCGTCTTTTAATTTCATGGCTGCAGTCACCATCTGCAGTGATTTTGGAGCCCACCAAAATAAAATCTGACACTGTTTCTACTGTTCTGTTCTTCATTTTCTGAATGTTGAGCTTTAAGCCAACTTTTCCACTCTCCTCTTTCACTGTCATCAAGAGGCTTTTTAATTCCTCTTCACTTTCTGCCATAAGGGTGGTGTCATCTGCATATCTGAGGTTATTGATATTTCTCC